>JAODAL010021117.1:0-67792 GCA_025379985.1 Phyllomedusa bahiana | reverse complement strand
CATATTCTTAATTTTTGGGGTCATGTTCGCTGTGAGATTAAAGCAATAATTATGGTCCTTTGGAATCCGATATGTGGCTTTCAAGTATGGCAATTTCTTCCCTCACAATTTTGAACCGTGGCTGAGTGTTCATTTTTTATAATTTTTGGGTCATGTTTCTGTGAGATAAAAAAGCTATAATCATGGTTTTTTCATTTGGAACAGAAAGTGGCTTCTAAGTGGCATTTCTTACCTCACACTTTTTAACGTGGCCTGAAAGTCATTTTTTTAATTCTTTTGGGTAATGCTGTTTGAAAATGCAGCATACTTCGGTCCTATTTCTAAAAAAAATTGTTGTTTGTAATAGACATTTGTTCTTCACAATTGTCAAAAGTGGCATCATGGGTTATGTTTTGAATTTTTGGCGGGCATTTTGCTGTGACATTGCAGCTATACTACAGGTCTTATTATAAAATCATGTTGTTTCTAACAGACATTTGTTCTCACAATTGTCCCAAAGTGGCTACAAGGGGTCATGCTTTGAATTTTTGGATAGGCATTTTGCTCTGTGACATTGCAGCTATACTACAGGTCCTGTTATACAAAAAATGTTGTTTCTAAACAGACATTTGTTCTTCTCATTGTCCAAAAGTGGGCTTATGGGTCATGTTTTGATTTTTAGGGGGCCATTTTGCTGTGACATGCAGCTATACTACAGGTCCTATTATAAAAATGGTTGTTTCTAAGAAACATGTACATTTTGTTCTTCACAATTGTCAAGAGTGGCCATGGGTGATCGGTTTGCTGTCAGAAAAACAGGAATAGGGGTAGCGTACGCTGTTAACATGGGACACATATTGCAAAATTACTTGTTTTTGACAAGATCGTTTAACTTAGCTATAATCCCTCTGTATTGAGACAACCCATTTACTTATAAGTAAAAAAGAGAAACAAAGACATGTTGGGATTCCATTCCTATTTTAAAATGTGTTTTCTAGAATACCTACTAAAAAACATTGCATGTACGCAAAACTAGTGTTAAAAACATTCATCTCTCGCAATTTGTCATGGAGGTACAGGAAAACTTGACTCAGATGTAGGTTTTCAGGAGGACATGGTGTAGGTAGCCCACGACAGAGACAAAGGTACAGAGAACATTTCCTCCATGAAAGTTGAGTAAATGAGAAAAAGCTTATGCAGAAAAAGGGTACCTGGTTGTAACAGCGAGCAGCGTTAACCACCAGTATTTCAAGTGAAGCTCAAATTGGTCCGCACTAATACGGAGGGCAAGCGCTACCCAGGTCTTGACTGTGTACTGTGGAAGCTGGAGGTTCTCACACTTACGATCCGCACTTACCTGCTTCAGCACGACCAGTTTTCGTTGCGTGCGTCCATAGGGCATTTTAACCTTGCTGTGTTAATAGATGACGGACGCAGCCTGGGCTACTCACCGCACCCACTGTAACTCCGGCCCTGGGTCATGCTGTGGCACAGGACAGGTTATAGTCAATGTCCAGTTCAACTAAAATGGCATGTTGAAAGACATCCTTTTTCTGTGCAATTTTTAATCTGGGGGTAAGACAGGTTTTTACATTGGTCATACTGCGGTTCCAGGATCAGTTCTTAGTCAATGTCCAGTGAAACTAAATGGTGGTTGAAAGGTCTCCTTTTTCCCGGCACTTTTTATTGTCGGGTCAGACATGGTTTAAGGGTCATGCTGCGGTCCAGGGGGGGGGGGGGGGGTGCGGGATCAGGGTTTGTCAATGTTCAGTTCAACTAAAAATTGGTGGTTTGAAAGGCTCCTTTTTCAGGCACTTTTTAATCCTGGGGCGCTCAGCAGGTTTAATGGCATACTGCGGCCGGGACAGTTTAGCCTTTGTCCAAGATCAACTAAAATTGGTTGGTTGAAAGACTCCTTTTTCCGGCACTTTTTAATGTAGGGTCAGAAAGGTTTAAGGGTCATGATGCGGTCCAGGACAGGGTTGCAATGTTCCAGGTTCAACTAAACATGTTGGTTGAAAGACTCTTTTTCCAGGCACCCTTTTTATTCTGGGGGGTATGAGAAGGTTTAATGGTAATACTGCGGTCCTGGACAGTTATAGTCAATGTCCACGTGAAACTAAAATGGTGGTTGAAAGACTCCTTTTTCCGGCACTTTTTAATCTGTGGGTCAGGACTGGTTTAGGGTAATGATGCGTCCAGGACAGGGTTTGTCAAATGGGTCCAGTTCAACTAAAATGGTGGTTGTATTGATCCTTTTTCCGGCACGTTTTAATCTGGGGGTCAGAAAGGTTTAATGGTCATACCTGCGGTCCAGGACAGTTCTAGTCACATGTCCAGTTCAACTAAAATGGTGGTTTGAAGACTCCTTTTTCTGGACTTTTTAATCTGATGGTCCAAGACAGGTTTAAGGGTTCATGCTTCTGGTCCAGGACAGGGTTTGTCAATGTCCAGTTCAACTAAAATGGTGGTTCAAAGACTACTTTCTTTCCGTGCACGTTTTTAAGCTGTGGTCATGCCACGGTTTTTAGGGTCATGCTGCGTTCCAGGATGGGATATTCAATGTCCAGTTCAAGTAAAATGATGGTTCAAATAATACTGCCTTCTGCACTTTTTTAATTTGTGGTTGATGCTAGGTTTAGGGTCATGCCTTGTGGTACAAGACAGGGATAGTGAATGGTGTAGTGACTTTTTTTCTGTGTGGCTTTTATAGCCTAAGGTTGTGGCCTAAGACTGTAGCAGCCGTATCACTTTTGACTAGTTGATGGCTGTTAATTCCAGCTTCTCCAGCCACAGTTTGGGTGTAAGAATGAGAGGTGATTGTTGCTCTCCAGTAGACTTTAATGGTCAATCTCGGAGATGATCGACTATCGGACTTATTCGAAAACCTTATCGATGGTGGCCGACTATCGACTATCGCCCGATGTCGATAGCCAACGTAATCGCTCAACACTAAATAAGATGTATCTAGCCCTTCCATAGGCAAAGCAGTAAGAACTTTGCTAGCCATTGCTTTGTGGTGTAATGAATATAAAAACACAAAAGATTGTGATTGTTGAAGTTTTGCTGTCTTCCTATAGCCTTTCTATAGTTATTTGTGTTTTTGTGTGAGTTGTGTATGTCCTGGTTGGAGAAAACACAAAAATCTTAACCAATTTATGCCAAAATTTCCCAGAAATTCATAAATACATTTGAGACACAGAATATAGGATATGTTTCAGTTAGTGAATAGAATACTGTATCCTATGCTTTGTAAATGTAGCAAATGTGTATGCACATCGCCACAAAAATGTGGAGTACTGTTATGTTTAAAAAATGTCGACTGATCTGAACAAATAAGCCGATGATCTTAACTACTGTCAACATGGATTTTACTGTGACCCAATATAAACAACCCTGGAGGCACTCTCGGCTTAGACAACAATGTGGCAATAAACTGTGCAGTGATAATTTTTACAGCATCCTTGCATATCCCCAAATATTCTTTTTATTTATATTCTGAATTTTTACATATGAATCATTACTTAGCAGACCATGCCTCTGAACAGATCTCACAGCAAAACATAAAAGAAACTCATTAAATTGTATCATAATGTACAAATACCAATCCAAATCATGCATGGATGTTTGGAATGAATGTCATTACATTTTAAGAGATAAGTGTTGGATTTTTAAAGTCTATTCCTCAGAGTCTTGTTTAACTGAAGAATGTGGTTTAGATTGAGCTAAAATACACACACAAAGCATATTATCATCAGGATTTACCATCACTTATTGGTCATGTAAATTCAGCTGCTGAGACGCCCACAAATACCCAAAATACTATTGCTTTGTGAAAAATGTCATTAACTTTGGAATATTAAAAGGGCTATCCATTAAAAAAAATGTATTGCCTTTTTAGCACACTGTTGCCATTTTAAAATAAAAAAAAATTATCCTCACCTCCCCTCTCATCTCAGACCCTCTCACCCTCCAGCAGTCTTCTGTTTTCCTCTGGTGTTGATCTCAATGTAACGTCACTACTGCAACCGTTGATTGGCTATGGTGTTCACCTGCCATTGGCTGACATCACTGTTTGGAAGTAAGCACTTTATAGTAATGGCACATGACCACTGCAGCCAATCAGCAGCTGCAAAGTTGATGTCCCATTCGGATGAAGACTGAAAGAAAATAACAAGACCGACAGATAGTGATTATTTTACAACACTGGATACAAGGTGAGAGGAAAGGTGCGTATATGTTTTTTTTTATTTTAAAATGGGAACAATATGCTAAAAAAATTGGTAAAAAAGACAACCCATTTAATCCACGTAGGCTCATAAGAAAAAAATACTAATATAGCTAAAAATGTTGGATAGCACTGAGCGTATATTGTAAGGCAGGGGTGTCAAACTCATTTTCACCGGGGGCCACATCAGCCTCATGGCGTACCTTAAAGGGCATTAAAGGGCCGACATAATTTTAGAACTACTTGTAGGTAGATAAGTGGCTATAAAGCCCTCTGTAGATGACAGAAATATCTGCCCATGTAGGTAGATAGGTATTTTTGCCCCCTTGTAGCCAGATATAATATGCCCTCTGCAGCCCCGGTAATATGCCCCATATAGAAAGGGAGATGCCCCACATAACCCCCCGGTAGCCAGGGGGCTGCCCTATAGTCCCCAGTAGCCATGTAGATGCCCCAAAAGTCCCCCAGTTTGCCAGCAGGCCCCAGCCCCAGAAAGATGCCCCATAGTCCCCCAGTAGCCAGGCAGATGCCCCATAGTCCCCCAGTAACCATGCAGTCCAAGCCCCAACCCCCCATTTCCCCATAAGAGACCCCCATTTGCCCCATACCCGCAGATGCCCCCTGTCCCCAGTAGCCAGGCAGATGATAGCCCCCAGTAGCCCAGCAGATGTCCCCCATTGGAAACCCCAGTAGCCAGGCAGATGCCCCATAGCCCAGGCCCCGATAGCCCAAACATAGTCCCCCCCATGATAGCCCCCGGCAGCATTCCCCAGTAGCCCAGTGCCATAGCCCCCAAAAGGGGTCCCTCCCCCAGTAGCCCACAGATGCCCCATGTCCCCAGTAGCCAGGCAGATACTCCAAAGTCCCCAGTAGCCAGGCAGATCCCCATAGCCCCCCAGTAGCCAGCAGATCCCCGTAGCCCGGCAAGATGCCCAAATAGCCCCCTCAGTAGCCAGGCAGATGCCCCAGGGGAGCCAGGCAGATGCCCATTTCCCATTAGCCCCCCTCAGTAGCCCCAGGCCCAAAGGCCCCAGTAGCCAGCAGATGCCCCAGTAGCCCCCCAAGTGGGCCCAAAGGCCCCCCGTAAGGGGGCCCCCAGTAGCCAGGCAGATGCCCGCCCCAGTAGCCAGGGGAAGATGCCCCAGTAGCCTTCCTCAGTAGCCAGGCAGATTTTTGCCCCAGTAGCACCGAGGCAATGGCCCCAGTTACCCCCCAGTAGCCCAGCAATGCCCCATGGCCCCCCAGATTAGCCAGGCAAGATGGCCCCAGTAGCCAGGCAGATGCCCCAGTAGCCCCCTCAGTAGCCAGGCAAGATGCCCCATAGCCCCGCAGTTGCCAGGCAGATGCCCCAGTAAACCAGGCAGATGCCCCAGTACCCCCTCAGTAGCCAGGCAGATGGCCCAGTAGCCAGGCAGTGCCCAAGCCCCCTCAGTAACCAGGCAGATGCCCCAGTAGCCCCACCAAGTTAGCCAGGCAGATTCCCCCGTAGCCCCCTCAGTAGCCAGGCAGATGCCCCCAGTAGCCAGGCAGATTCCCCATAGCCCCCTCAGTAAACCAGGCCAGATGCCCCATAGCCCCCTCAGTAGCCCGGGAGATCCCCATAGCCCCCTCAGTAGCCAGGCAGATGCCCCATAGCCCCTCAGTAGCCAGTCAGAAGTGCCCCCTAATGAGGAAATTTAATATTAAAAAAAAAACAGCTACTTACCTGTGTCCGTGCAGGGCACGTCCGTTCGGGAGCTGTGTAGGTGTAGGGGGCGTGAACGTCACGCCGCTTTGCCCGCACGCAGCTCCCAGAGATTTCCCCCCGGCGGCAGAGGCTGCCGGCCGAGGAGACCCAGCGTCACAGGGGGCGTGAGCAAAGCGGCGCGTCACGCCCCCGACGCCCTAAAGTACAGCGCTCACCGAGCAAAGTACATACAAAGGGGGAAGGGGGGAGGGAAACGATCCCTCCTGCCTTCTCCCTGTACTAGCTGACTGACTCCGCAACAGCTGTGTTAAAAAACAGCTGTGCGGAGTCAGGGAGATCGCGGGCCGGAAAACACAAGGCCGCGGACCGGATGTGGCCCGCGGGCCTTGTGTTTGACACCTGTGTTGTAAGGAATACTCTACAAATATGGATATATACAATTAGGGCCACATGTAAGAAAAGTGTCTAGTTCTAAAACTCACTTTGTTGCCCCGTGCAACCAATCAGAGCGGCCCTCTCATTTCATATAGTGCTCTGGAAAAATGAAAGAGACGCTCTGATTGGTTGCTATTGACAACAAAGTGAATTTTAGACGTAGACACTTTTCATACATGTGGCCCTTAGTGTTGAATGTTTGACGCTATCTATACTCAGTGCAGCTAAGGGTTTCTTGATCCAGTAAGTTGCATCCTTTCAGAAGTCTCGCGCTTGGTTGATTTTGATTCCTTAAAAGGATCCTGGATCTGAGGTGTTGCCGTCGTTATCTTTAGACAGATGATACAGTATTAATAGCTCAACAGTCAGTTACATCTCCTATTAGAAACCAATGCCTTTGTCTGACTAATCCAAGCACTCAGAGCTCTAGTCACTGCTCTTCTTTACTTTCTCTGGGGAACGAAATCAATACCTCATAGGTAAGTGTTGTCAGATGTTCTTGTAGTATCTACATATGTAAATACATAAAAGGAAGTTTACTAATCAACAAAAATATTTTGCAATAAATTTAACAAATTTAAGATCGTAAACACTTTTTATATTCTTCTCAAGAGTTTTAAAATGTCTAGTAAAAGACATGTGGCTAAGAGTATGCGTATTATGCACTGGGGGATAAGATGCTTAGGCGTCATGTAGAGAAGTGTGGCTAACACACCGAGCGAGAATCACCAAATGTATCAACCCAGATGGAAAAATGTGTAATTTGTGCCATTTTTCTGTGTTTTAAACTGATGTATCCTACAATGGTACCAACAAAATCTCACAGAATCTCTAAAACTTTAAAACATATTTGTGTTTGAAAGTATTGTACTATTAGGCAGGAATATTGCATGTATATTAGTAGTTTTAAGCCAGTTTCTTACTTCTAAATCTGAGGAATGTATTTCCCTCCCTATTTTATATACTGAAAAAAGAGACTGGATCCTATCCGGAGAAATTAGGAGATCCTTTGTCTAGCACTGCTTACTATTTGAAGATGCTAAGAGATATTAAGCAATTAGTGGTATATAATATATGATAAGTTATTTCTGTTTAAATCACAGAGACAGTGAGAACCCCTTACATGTCGCTTGTACATAGTGCAAAAACCATCAAATCTGGGTCATAATCCATTCTCTGAAACAGATACTTTTCTGCAATGTGAGTGTAGGTGTGAATGTGGTAGTGTGTTCAGTATTATTTATACATGCTTGATGTGCCCTGACCTATGAGTTATGCTGTGTGTAGAATAGTTTCCATATTTTTGCGTACTAAATCATGTCTGTGTATGAAGTGTATGTTTAACCAAGCTTAAAAATCTTGTGCTCAGAAAGACCGTGTACTTTGCTTACAGTGCTGGGACAGATGCAGAAACAGGTACATGTTAATTATCCATTTATAATATTGTCTAATTGTTCTAATGTTTGATGATAACATATAGAGGCACATTTACTGTTTCTGTCTAAAAGTTAGACAGTGTAAACTTAGGCAGGCAGTCTAAGGATGCACCATTTTTTGTGATTTGTTTCACAATTTTGGCACATGTTTAGACTTGTTTAGCATTTTTAAACCAAATACTAATTAGGATTTGTTATACCAAAATTTGTTGCAGAATCTTGGTGCACATTGTTAAATTTAGGCCATTAGACCACTCCTACTTGTTGGATAAGGTGAAAAAGTGTCTAAAATCAATAATAAATGTGTTGGTGCCATAAATGCACTAACATGTTTTGGCGTATTTTATGGCACATTTCTGAAGCAACTAATATAGTAAATGGTGTCCATAAATGATTGTTTATCCTTGTTGGATCTTACTGCTGAGAGACTTCTGTAGAGCTAGTTTTTAGTTGTCATACAGGTAACAAGATAATGATAACCAGACTCTTTTGTGCATTTTTAGTACTAGTTGGCTTACTTTACAACATTCTTGAGTGCTGTTTACCCATATAGAACACTATATGTATGACATATAGGAAAATGTGATATTTAGGGTAGTTGACTGTAGAATCCATCTCAAAATAATCGTCAGATAAAGTCAAATATCAATTATGTATATAATACCTGGATTGCTGTTTGTAACGGCAATGGAGAAGTGGATCCTCTGGACCACTGCAAGCGGTGATATAAGCCACGCCAGGGAGCGAAATCTAAGTAGATCCCAGTTTTCACCATAGTGAGAGTCCTACCAAGTCGCTACCACTGACACGACTTTCTTGTGGTGGTGGCCAAGGTGCAGCGTGGTACAGAATTGTAGAAAGTCTTGCAAGAAGGTCAGGGTGGGCGGCAAAGGTTTGTGGTCAAAGGACAGAGGCAAATGGTATGGTACACGGTATAACTAGGAGACAACTTGGGAATACTTTCTTGCAAGACACATGTCAAAGGGAGAGAGAAAGAGGCAGGGTTAAATAGAGTCAGCGGCACGCTGACCCTTTAAATCTAGCCACGCGTGCCATAAGAGTCAGGGGTGTGTGCGACAGCCCGCAGGCAGAGAACGAGGATTGAGGTAAGGTGAGCAGCTGGAACCAGCACTAGCGCCATGGGTGTGCCTGCGACCCGGTACACGGACCACGGCGCCTCCCGTTGCAGCGGGTATACAAGTGGGTAGCGGGGGCACTCATAACACTGTTCTTACGTGTAGAGCAATAAAAAGCTTGGCTTTCATATAAATCTGACACATATCTATCATGTGCATGTTCTGTACAAGATGATTAAAGGGTTTTCCACCTTATAAAGTCATAACTATCATGAAGCGGCTCACTGCCTGCAGAGGACATCATGTTCTCTTCTCTCTTCATCACTCCGTGTGGCTCCCCATCTCCTCTTGCAGTTGGGCTGCCGCCAGCATCAGGTCCCCTGATTTATTAGAACATGCATGCTGGTCCTTTGATGTTTAAAGGTCAGTGTGCACCACTTATTTTCTCCTCAAACCATGCCTGTACTCCCTGGTATATTTAAAGGAACCCTTAAATATGAATCATTGCATGAACATTAGGCTCCAATTAAACGGTGTACTACAAACTTTTTTTTTCCTAATGATTCCTTAGTTCTGATCTGGCCTGATTTGTTACCACTTTGCTGCCTGCTCTGACCTCTTCCCTGTATACCATGATGACCACACTCTGCCTGCAGTAACCTCTGTCCTGTATACTATGACAACTGTGCACTGCCTGTCCTGACCTATTGCCTGTCTGACCATGTCCATTGTCTGATCCTTCTGTACTGCATCCAAGAGCATTTAGCTGTAGACTGCGCCTAGGGTAGCAACCTAGAAGTCCCTGCAGTACTACATGTCCAGTACTGCTATTTACCTGTGGCACCAGCTGAGGGCGGCTCAGTATCATTTTTCTGGTGCGCTATGTACTACTTATTTGTAATATTTTTTTTTAAATTTAGGATTACATCTTTTGGGCTTTGAAACCAATTACTAGTTAGGGTCTCAAATAACATTTGACCTCATCTATCAAAACTGTCTAACAGTCAAAATATCTGTGTTGCCCATAGCAACCAATTAAAGCTCAGCTTTCATTTTCCAGAGTAGTTTAAAAAATGAAAGTTAAGCTCTGATTGGCTGCCACAATTTTACTGTTAGATACTTTTGATAAATGAGGTCCAATGTTTTTGTCTTACAAGGTCATGCTAGAACAAGCTAATGTTTTAACTGGAGGAACCAGTGTGTGTGTGCTGTGTGTATATAAAACACCACATACAGTAACCAGGTAGAACTACAGTCTTGAGTTATGGTCGTGAACTGCGCAAAACTAACATATTTAATAAATTATATCCCCATCTGCATTCAAATGTTCCGTTGTTGCTGTCCAGTACTGTGTAGATCCACCAGGAATATTTGTTTTATAACTGTGGTACTATAAAAATTATGTATTTGAAATAGTCACTAAACAAAAACAGGCTTCACACATGTAGAAGTTTTCCATAAATTTTGCCTTTCATGTGTGCTAAAAGGCTTGTCTCACCACGCGGTTTCATAAAGCCAAAAGCACCTTTCATTCATGGATCCTATCTCTTCCTGGTCAGGCTATGGGGGATATGCATATTAGCTCTGTATTCAAAGATCTGCTAATTACTCTGACAGGAGAGCAGGAGATGTTTATCTAAAGTACAGAGAAGCATCAGCGCTAAAGTAAACAAAAGTAATTAGTCTCCTTTGTTTGTTATATAAGATAACACTCAAGCTCTCAAGCTACTGGCAGTTCTGTGTGCTGACTTGTATGATAACATCATCCCTGCTTTCAGATAAGACAAAAAGCAGAGGAGAACAAGGCAGAGCAGGTCGGTAATCTAGAGACACCTGAGTGCACTCAGAGATGATAAAATCACTTTTATCTCCTCAACAAAGAAAAATAAACAAAGCAATCTGTTTGGAAGACATCTTAATTTACTGTTCCCTGCATGTTAAAAGCTAATCTTTGTAGTGAGTCAACCCCAAAGTAGTTAAGTGGTCTTTCACATCAGAACCTCCCAGAGATCAGAATTTGGGTCCCATGCTTGGTACTCCAGAAAGAGTATATATTAGGAGCCTATTTAATTGTAGTTTTTTTCAGAAGTGTTTTTTAAACAACTACAGTGAATAGAACAAAACACGTAAGGCCACCTCTCCAACATCTCCTTCTCTCTGAAGTCTCAAACCTATCAGACATTTCTATGGTATATCTTATGGTTATGCCATTACTGCGAAATGAACACCCCTTTGGGAAAGAAATCCAGTAAAAACTGCTGTTCATGTACAAAGGATAATACAGAAACAGTTTTATCTGGCTTGCTCACTTAGGTTGCTGAAAACAGCACATACAGCCCATAGCCAAGTGCCAGCCATACAGTGCCCACACGACTTAAATTGCCGCGTATTTCGGCGAGAGCTATGGATTATGCGTTTTCCCCCCGCGTGTACAATATGATCATATTGTACGCGCGGGGGGAGAATTGACATGTCAATTGTTAGCGGCCATTATACACCACTGACAATGCATGTCAATGGGGCCGGCACCCGGCCGGTCCCCGCGTGCTTTGAAATTACGCACTGATCAGCGCGTGGTTCCAAATCACACAGCGTATTGCGGCACGTACTTTACACGCCGCAATAAGCCGTGTGAACATACCCTAACAGTGTCAGCTATATAGTGTCCACCATAACAGTGCCACGTCAATAAGCAGTGCCTACGAATATTAGTTGTCAGGCATACACCGCCAACTATAACAGTGGCCAGCTACAAAAGAATGCCTCACAATTAACAGTTGCAGCCATACAAGTTGCCATCAGTAGCAATAATGGTTGTCCAACAAAGTAAAATCATCATAATTTTCAAGATGAAGTATTTGAACAAAGACAAAGCATATCTATGAGCTGATGGCGGGGGGCCTCATAGAAGGGAACGGTGGGCTGCATGTTGTGTACCCCTGACTTGGACAGTATCATGATTTCAATATAAACTGTGCAATGCTTTATTTCCCCTGTGGTGTGTTTTTTGTAGTAGCCAATTCCTGTGGATCCTAGCAGCAAAAACCTCTGTGATCACCCTCTCATTGGGGGCATTTTGAACAAAAAGGGATTGTTGAACATGGACAACCTCTTTAATTTATTTATTACCAATGAACTCCAGCCAAAAGACATAATATCCCTATAATCTTTTTACTATATCCCTATAACCTTCTATTATATCCCTGGATTACTTGTATGTCGTTTATGTTCATGAGATCAATTATACTCACACACAAGTTATGCCACTATTGTACTGACCTGTAACCCTATATGTCTGAGTAAATTACACCTAAATTGACTCCTAACTCTCAGCCTTGAATGAGCTTTTAGCAGGAGCCGGGGGACAGAAATGTGTAATGTTCATTACTTTACTATTCTTTATTATATAATTTAACCTAAAACTTTTTTTAGGTTTAGGTGGATCATTTTTTTTAACCACTATGATATAAAACACATTCCGTACTGCCCATGATAAGAAGCAGGGTCACAGTGACATTAGCTAGGAATGAAGTGTTTGTGGGGGATCTATCCAGATGTTTGCTTAGTAATTACCTCTGCCTTCATCCTACCTAGCAGCAATGGGGCTCATGTATCAATAGCGTCTTTGTGCTACACATTCTTTATCATTATGGGGTTGGCAAAACTTGTTCTGTCAGCGAAATACTTTAACGGATGTCAGATGAAGAGAATTGTAGGACAGGTCTAGGCTTTTATGATGATTCCATTAGTGTGTTGATAATTATGGTACAGAAATTAGAGATGAATACTATGCTATATACTAGAACTACATTTATATTAAAATGAATTGTTACACAAGCCCTAATTTAGTTATTTCATTCATTTACAGTATATAGCATCATTCTATTTCCCTGCAATGTACTGAGGTTTTCATTATACACATTGGCCTTTGTCCCCATTTGGGCTCACAGTTTACTTTTCAGATTACCCTATCAGTATGTTATTGAAGTGTGGGGGAAACTAGAGTACCTGGAGGAAACTCATACAAATATAGGGAGAACATACAAACTCTTTGCAGATCTTGTACCTGGATTTGCTCTTAGTGCAGCAAGCTATATATTTCATACAATGCTTATCATATATAGACCTCGTTTTATTTTTTCTGGAGTTAAAGTAAAAAAAAGTTCTAAATCCTGCCTGCAGACAGCTAACGTGTTTATTGTATGACTATTATAGTATGACTGACAGGTACTCAATGGTCTGGCTGCTGTCCTGGTAGCTAATGTAGATCCTGGATAGGAGATCTCTGCTGAATTTGATGGAATATTTCGTTGGGAGCTATTTGATGAAGTAGGTTAGAAGAAAGCGAGCCGGTTTGATTGCAGGAAACATTCCAACAAAGACATTTATCTTTAAAATGAAAAAAGCCACAACCTCTGGAATAGAGAAAGTGTTGGATGCCAGCTGCAGAGTAAAAGAGTGTGAGTGTGGGATGCGTTTGTCTCCTTATATGGTAAAATGATATGAAGGGGTTTCGCCGTGAAGGAGCCTGTTTCCACACAATCTGGATGTAGTGCTGGAATCCTGCAGTGTCACTGCTCCAGCTGTGCAGCACTGCTCGGTGCCACTGGATGTGTGACTTCCTCTCAGCCCCTACCTCTGGGAGGAAGAGCCAGCACTCACTGGCTGCAGCACTGTAAGTACATTGTTCTCTTCTGTTGGAAATAGCTCTCCTTGTTGGCTGAGGGCTACATGCTGGCTGATGGAGGAAATACTGTGCTAGGACACAGGAGGTGAGAGGACGGTGTGCGAGTTGCAGGCAGCATCCATGTACTGCTGTCACGTGTGCTGTGTGCAGTCTTATGAATGAAAATGCAGAAGAAAGGATGGAAATAGACAGCTGGGATCATTCAGACTGTTTGAATTGTTGTTTCATTTGATTGATCTTTCACGTTTGCAATTGTACATTATGGGGTTTGTTACATTTTGTTTAAATCTATTTTAACATACATATTAGTGGGGTCACTTATTGAAGGTGTTACAATAGATTATATTCATTATTATATGACAGACATGTTATGAAAATGCAAATATTCCCTTTCCTTGTAGATTGCACGCCTCGCGCTCAGGGTCCTGTCTCCCTCTATACCAATTGTTAGTCATTTACTGCGACATCTGTTTTCGCCATTTTTTTGCCGTATTTTGCCAGTTCTATAGATGTATGAACAGGAGTATGGACAAACTTGGCGCAATGTGTGCCTGACGACACATTTTAATGCGACCAAGATTTGGTGCGAAACTGCCATGCAAAGTTTGCCACATGACACTCTATGCAGCAATTTTGAGTGTTGTGCAGCAAAAATGTTTGGTGCATAACACTTTCATTCATACTGTCGTATTATACACTTCTCTATATCTATTTAGAACTGGTGTGTCCGCATACAAATATGGCGCATGGGAATTCATAGATGTCACCCTTAGGCTATCTTCACACGGCTCATTTCGGCGTATTTACGGACGTAATTATGTCCACAAATACGTCCCGAAATACGTTTCAAATACGTGTCACAATACACGCGTCGTAAATACATTCCCCATTCTTTACTATGGGGATTTACGTCGCGAAATACGCCTCAATAAGTGACAGGGGACTAAATTTTACGATCGTATTTACATGGCGAAAATACGTCGCGGAAATACGCCTCGTGTGAACGACGAGGCGTATTTTACATTGGAATCAATGCTAATCTAATTGTTCATTATTTGAAACGTATTCTGGGAAGTTAATGCGCCCCGAAATAAGCCGTGTGAACAAAGCCTTAGTGTTATTATAGTACTTTGATCTTATGTTATATGTAGCACGTTAGAATTAATGGTGTTTTAAAATAAATAATAATAAAGATATGTAAGACAACAACATGTAAGCATACATTAGTATAAACAAGCTTTCTCTTGTCAAATGTTAAATCATTATTTACATGCTAACAAGAGCTTGAATTGCTAAATGTATTATGTATTTCTATTTTGATAGATGTTATAAATGCATTTGATTGCAGAAAATATGGGAAAAATCCCCAATTGTGAAATGTATGAACATGAATTAGTGCAGGCATTAGCTAATTCCAGTCATTTTTGGAATAAGCTAATAATATAACATTAGTGGATCTCTAGAATGTCATTATAGGTCCAGTACTTACTATATGTAGAGCACTATTGATGTTAGGTAAAACACACGTTCAAAAACTTTAGATTTTTTAATTACAATAAATTGTATAAACTTTGTAAATACTTTGTTCAACCCCCCTTAATGCAGCAATCTTTGGAGATAGTATTTTTTGTTTTTAGCATCTTCCATAAGCATAAGTTTCATATTCTCCTCTAGATAATGCCATGTGGGGCTTTTTTTTTTTTTTTTTTTGCAGGAGTTGTAATTTTAAAAGGTGCTGTTTAATGCAATTTATAATGTATAGGGAAACATACATTTTTTTTTTACGTGGAGCGCGATGAAAATAAAACCTGCAATTCCATCTTGTTTTTTGGGGGGTTATATGCTGTTAACTGTGTTGGATAAATAAATCATTAACTTTATTCTGTCAGTACAATTATGGAAATAACAAATTAATATAGTTTTTGTTATGTTTTACTACTTTAAAAAAAAAAATTGCTGTGTCTCCCCATATTCTGAAACCCATTACTTTTTTATTTTTCTCTTGATGAAGCTGTGTAATAGCTTGTTTTTTGTGGGGCGAGCTGTAGTTTCTATTATTACCATTCTGAATAACATACCTTATTTTGTTCACATTTTATTTCACTGGGTATTTTGGGTATATAAGCCATTCAATGTGATGGATAAATAAATAAGTAAATAAATACTATTATATGATTTTTAACTTTATTTATACTGTAGATCAAAAATAGGAAAAGTTTTTTTTTATTTTTTATATTTTCTTACATATATTTAAAAAACTTATTTTTTAGTCCAGCCTAGGATACTTAATTATGTGATTTCTTGTTCACTTGTACAGTATAAAGCAATACTAATTCAATGGACAAACTTGATGATATTGGCAGGACTAAAAGACTATCCAATAGGCATGGAGGGTCTTCCAACTAGGGGTAAAGAAGAATAGGGCATGTTAAATTTCGAAGAATGATCTTTTTGTTTTCCTACAGAAAAGTCACTGTCAGTAGTATCTGGCTGTGGCTTTCTCTTCTCGCTTCAGTGAAAACATCTACATTCTTGGATAAGCTGAGAGTGTATATAGGAATATGGGAGAAGTGGCTGACAGCAATAAAGGGAGTCTAGTCACCTTAAGCCTTGGTAGCTAGAGAATGGGTGGCCTCAGAACCAGAAAACCCATATAAAGAACCCAAAACATTGTCCATACAAAATCCTGAGACACAAAAGATTTATGTAATATGCAGATATATATTGCATCGAATGACCAGTTACATTACACCGCACTATAGAAGTTCCAGCCCATCAAAAATGTTGTATGTTTGCATTTCCTTTGGGATAAATGGGAAGATTCCTGGTAGGATATTATAGAGGTTTATCATACAGAACCTACACAACTGTGCAGGGCAGGGAGATAGACAGGATTGTGTCACTGTAATTCAACAGGGTTCTGCCAACACAATTTTCCTTGTATGGGTCAAGAACAGTGAACTTGAACTTGAGTGTCCAAGAACAGTGTATGGATTAATAAATCTTCCCCACTATGAACCATACTTTACATTGGTGACATTCTGAAGCATATGAAAAGTACAAAACAATTGAATTATAAATAGTAAATGTACAATTGTACTAAGTAATGTAGTTAGTACAATAACCTTGCTGAGGATATTGTGGCGAGCATTTATTGGGGACAAGTAGTTGCTGCTGATGGGAAACTGATGCCAGCATTGTGGCTGTTATTCATGATGGAGTAGTATTAGTTCAAATATTTTGTATAGTATCGTGCATTGTGGCAAGAACTCATGAGGGTCATTACATCTGCCACTAACAGGTGCACTGTGGTGTAAACTCACACCAGGCACTGTGGATTGAACTCATGAGGATATTAGCTCTCACTGTTTTGGGAACATTTTGGTAGACCATATAGTTGTACTGTGAGGGTGGTACATTACAACATGTTTGCTTTAGACTCTAGAAAATACTTGTTCCGTTCCTATCAGAGATGTATTTTAGGAATAGATTGATTTGAGGACCACTTCTTATTTGCTAAAAATGCAACGATTATTAATATAACTGTATATTACAAAACAACAGTGTTACATCAGTGTATGGCATTACTCTAATGATAAAATAATTTTGTTGTGATATAAATGAAATGTAAGTCAAAATCCATGTTCTGCACAGCTTTCTTGGCTGTTTAATAGTGTTAGTCATACATGTTAAGGATATTCACTCTAGACAACTCTCAGAAATTAATCAGAGCTCCTGGGAACAGCAGTTGTCACCATTTGGGGAACTCATTGATGTCTAGTAAAGTGTAGGGAGATGCAAAGAAACAAAGACAAAAAGGACACATGTATGAAACTGTTTAGGTCTAAAACTCACTCTTTTAGTAACCTATGGGCAAAAAAGTGAGTTTTAGACCTAAACAGGTTCATAGATGTAGCCCTCAATATAAAAAATGGCATATGCCCAAATATCCAATATAAACAATATTTATTAATCAAAGACCCGGCGTGTTGCGGCGTGTATAGTACGTGGCGCAATATGGCGGGTGTTTTGGAACTACGCATTGATCAGCACCTAATTCCAAGGCAGGAAGGGGGGCGGCTCGGTGTCGGCCCCATTGACATGCATTGTCAGCGGCGTGTATTCGCCGCTAACAATTGACATGTCAATTCTCCCCCTGCGCGGGAGGACGATGCATAATCCATAGCTCTCTATGAGAGATATGAATTACCTTAATTGCAGCGCACATTTCGCCGCATATTAAGCGCAATATGCGGCAAAATACTCACGCAATTAAGCGCACAAATACACCGTGTGAACATACCCTAACAAACAAGTTCTCTGCTTGCTGTCAATTGATAGCATCAGGGAGAGATCTGATAACTTTACCGTAAAACAAGTCTCGCAGTTGTGTGAACATCACATGGCCAGGACAGCTTTACAATCACTGAAAGCAAGAAAACATTTTATAACCAGATTGCCTGATGTGATACTAAACACAGTGCCTTCCTATTATCCCTGCAGAACAGTTTATAACATAGTAAATGGAGCCCATGTAGCAGTTTAATTAAGCACATTACTACATGGTGCAATGACAGAAGTTCTAATTTCGACAACAATTTAAATGGAAACAACTAAAGAAAAATCAAACATGAATTTTACAAAAGTCCGAATTCAGGTAAAGTTTTCTTTGTGTGTTTTTATAATCTGCTAAATTCCAGGTAGTACCTGATACCAAGCTTCATGATTTATCAATGGAAAAGTAGTCGACAGACTACTTATATGTATATGTTAATGGCCTTTGTCTGTAAAAGTACAAAGCTTGCATTGTATTGCCATACCTTAGGCTGTGGAATGCAGTCCAGTCATGTGACAGTTCATAAAATGGTCCCTGCATAGTAACTTCCACAGTGTATGCCAATGAAGGAAGTTAACTTGTGGATTTAAATGTACCAACATTCTTACTTTACGCACATTTGTAATGACCTACATTCAGCTTGATGGAAATCCAGATTCAGCAAGTTCGACACTTTTTTCTACATTGCTGTGTACTATTTCCAAAGCAAACAGTGCAGTTACTCAATTATGTCACAGGGTTTGCAGTTATTCCTCAGTCTCGTACTTCAAGTGGTTAAGGAGGTTGTTTTTGTTTCCAGTTCATACTTTCCTTACTCCGTTTCATGCGTATTCCTTGATTTTCTCAGCGTGCAGTGTTTATTCATTCTCTGTGATCAGTCACGATTGTGTAGTACTATATTTCTAATGTCTGCTGTAGGTTTCTCAAATGTACTTATTGTACCTAAAATGTAATAGTAATGTTGTATAGTCAAGGGCGTAGCTACAGGGGGTGCAGAGGTAGCAGTCGCTACCGGGCCCCACAGCAGGAGGGGGCCCAAAAGCCCCTCTGCAACATAAGATGACACCAGTACTGTGAATGGGACGTGGTGGTTGAGGGCCTCTATTTCACTTTTTGCACCAGGGCCCAGGAGCTTCAAGTTACGCTTCTGTGTATAGTATTCTCATTACTGTGACATAGAAGCAGGCAAATACAGGCAGTCACCAGATCAAAAATGGGATAGGGACTGTAGGCTTGTTCTTAAGTTGAATTTGTATGAAAATCAGAACAGTAGTAGCAGAAAAAACAGAAGCAAGACATGAAAACAGTGACACTTAATCATTATGATCAAGGGCCATATTCAGTCAGAAAAGCATAAGCGGGAGTAACTACTCCATGTCACTGTTTTCATGTCTTGCTCTGCTTTTTTCTACTACTATGGATATGTTTTAATATTTTTTTCAATAAATCAATGCTTTTTAATGGAACATGGGTGAAGGGATAGAAGTCCTTATGGTATTTATCCTGTACAGTGGCACTCCTGGCCACCCTCTTAACAGTGAACTGCAACACAAGCCTACTCAAGTGAATATTCTTCTCTGCACACGGGGATGCTGGGAGCACTGTTGCTGGGAGTCAGTGCAGAAGTCACAGTGCTTAAAGGGGTTGACTACCTTATATTTTTTTTGTTTATTATGTACTTAGTCAAAAATCTCCCATAGAGAAACTGTATGACTAAACATGGTGTCAGCTATGTGACCTCCTGGCAATCCGTACCATGACATCTGTGGGGGAACTGAATAGGAAGACCAGTGGAATAATTATTATGAATATGGTTATTCTATCCACTTCTATCCACTTTGTATTACTGCTGTCTCTCTAGATGTTGTCATGTTATTCAAATAAAGTTAACTGTTAAAGAAAAAAAAAAGATGAGGCAAAAGAAGAATGTGTGAGCGGCTTCTCCACAGACACTGACAAATGTGATAAGAAACTGCTGGAGGTAGTAATACTGGAGGGGTTCTGCTCCTCCATACAGTACTTTTACCTAGATACCAGGGGTAAGATGTGTATGTGTGTGTGTGTGTGTGTGTGTGTGGGTTTGGTGGTGTGGTGTGTGTTGTGTGGTGTTGTGGTGGTGTGGTGTGTGTGTGTGGTGTGTGTGTGGTGGTGTGGTGTGTGTGTGTGGTGGTGTGGTGTGGTGTTGTGTGTGTGTGGTGGTTTGGTGGTGTGGTGTGTGTGTGTGGTGGTTTGGTGGTGTGGTGTGTGTGTGGTGGTTTGGTGGTGTATGTGTGGTGTGTGTGGGTGGTAGTATGGTGGTGGTAGTGGTGAGCGGTGTGTGTGTATGTGTGTGTGTGTTTGGTGGTATGTGAGTATGTGTGGTGATTTGTGGTGGTGTGTGTGGTGTGTTTAGGTGTGTGTTGTGTGTTAAGGTGGTGTGGTGGGTGTGGTGTGAGGTTGTGGTGTGTGGTAGTTTATGTGTGTAGTGGTTTGGGTGTGTTGGGTGTATGTGTGCTGTGTGTGGGATGTGAATTTTGTGTGCTGTGTGTGTAAGTGGTGTGTCTGTGTTGTATGTGGTGTGTTTGTGGTGTTGTGTGTGTCTGGTGGTCACATGCAGTTTAGTTCATACAGTTACACTGTGGGAGCCATTACTATGAACAGGAATATGGGCTATACCATTTTTTTCTAGTATTCAAATATATATCTCCACATTTGTCAAGACGGTTGGACCTTATATAGGTATGGCCCCCTTTCCTAACATGACCCCTCTCCATCAATACTAAATATCAAAAACAGAGGCATAGAGAGTATATGGTCAAAACTACAAATACATGTTTATTCATAACAAGATTAAAAATATCTAACAAAAATAGAGGCATAGAAAAAGACCCTAATAACTGCAGGCACAACAAGGGTCCCCCATATACAATGTACATCTAGTTGTTAGTCATGTAGGAGTCTCCACACATAATAACAGCAAACAGGGTCAATATGTATATATAGTAAAGTAAATTGCATACATAAGGAGGTGAAGTCAGTAATTGTATATAACATGTGAATAACTAGCTGCAATTAACAACTATATATTCCACTCCATGAAATTTCAGAGTGCATAAAGACTGCTGAAAAAGTACAATATATATATACTTGGAGACGCTTTACCAATGTAGAGGACCTGGGCCAGCCACCCCAACGCACGTTTCGCGTCCCTTTCATCTTCAGGGGGTATTTTAGATTCACATCCTCTCAGTTTAAATACTCTTATCCCAAATGAGCATACACCTGAAGCATGTCTTCGGCGCACGTGCTGTGTTCTAAGGGAGCAGTCGTCCTGTGCCCCAATTCGGGCAGTCATGTGCCAATGCACATGCACGGAGGAAAAGAACCTCCAGACATGCACACAGCACATAAAGACGCCAGAGTCGGAACGGGCGCCGAAATCCCCCACACAGAGCACGCGCACTCGCATTATAGTATCATACTATCGCAATCTCCTGTGTTCATTCAAAGGTAATGTGTATTACTATGTATCTACAAAAAATGGCAAAGAGTTTTAATGGCTACTCTTATACTCTACAAAGCTAACTTAGCAGTTGTCTATAAATATTAACACGTCCTATTATCTAACATAGATGATAGCTAAATTGTTGGCAATAATTTACTTGAACCATGTATCTAAGTATAGAACACTCATCAATTATATGACAGAAAACGCAATATAAACTGTATCAATTATTCCTTATTTTTGTTTCTCAAAGGAATTTTTCAGTCCAATGGATGACATTTATCTTTAAACAGGCATGGTTCAATATATGATGTTCACACATGTCAAAACTGTAGAGGAAACATAAAGGGTTTTACAGTTAAAAAAACGAGATAAAAACTGACAACAACAAGAGACAAAAAATGACCCAATCCGTATTCTATCACTAAATGGCTCAATGGAACCACTACTCTACAGGGGCCCAATACCCCCTGAAGAAGCAAGGGACGCGAAGCGTGCATTGCGGTGGCTGGCCCAGGTCCTATACATTGGTAAAGAGTCTCCAACAGGGGCGTTGCTAGAGTCCTAAAACATCCGGGGCTCGGGCCCTTTGTGTTTTTCCTGCCTCATTTTGAACTGCGGATGTTTTTTTACAGAGAAAAACCTTGTGTTCCTGTCACTAATTTTCTGCACATCCCACACAGATCCCGTCCATCTCCTCAGCAGTCACTGTACGTAAAAATCACCAATGACAAATTTACTTTTTCAGAACTTTCTCACCTTAATATGACAATACCCCTAAAACAGTCACCAAAACATACACCGATACATGGAGCAAATCTACCAGACAAGTGATTGTTACTAAAACGCTCCTACAAAACCAAGACCCAAAACTATTACTACTTAAGGCTCAAATAATCCTGCCAGACCCTGACCAAACGCGACTCCCACATGTGACTATCCACTGCACACAGGCCCTAGAGACATATATTACCGCCATACAGTGACCAGATAGTGGTAGATACTAGTTGTATGTAGACTCTACAGAAATATAAGTGATTACACTGCAGTTACATTTAGTAACTCACCGGAGACGTCTTTTCTGATCAGCGTCGTTCACTTTCCCTTTTCTTCTCCATCCGGTTCACACCTTCATGCAGATTGCTCCCGGCCATACTTGTCCTGAGGATTTGGACACAAATATCTTAGAATCCTCACATTTCCAGCAACTCCTTAATTATAGGTATAGCAGTCCCTTCAGTTAGGTATATAGGGGCACTGAAGCAGTATATGGGGCCACAGGCAGTATATAGGGGGGCACAGGCAGTATACAGGGGGGCACAGGCAGGTTATAGGGTGGCACAGGCAGGTATATAGGGGCACTGGCAGGTATATAGGGGCACTGAGGCAGTATATGGGGGCCACAGGCAGTATATGGGGGGCACAGGCAGGTATATAGGGGCACAGGCAGGCATATGGGGGCCACAGGCAGGGATATGGGGGCCACAGGCAGGGATATGGGGGCCACCGGCAGGCGTAGTGGGGCCACAGGCAGGCATTATAGGGGCCACAGGCAGGCATTATAGGGGCACAGGCAGCATATGGGGGCCACAGGCAGGGATATGGGGGCCACAGGCAGGCATTATAGGGGCACAGACAGGGATATGGGGGCCACGGGCAGTATATGGGGGCCACAGGCAGTATATGGAGGGCACAGGCAGGCAGTATAGGGGCACAGGCAGCCATTATAGGGGCACAGGCAGGGATATGGGGGCCACGGGCAGTATATGGGGGCCACAGGCAGTATATGGGGGCCACAGGCAGGCATTTTTGGGGCACAGGCAGGCATTATAGGGGCACAGGCAGGGATATGGGGGCCACGGGCAGTATATGGGGGCCACAGGCAGTATATGGGGGCCACAGGCAGGCATATAGGGGCACAGGCAGGCATTATAGGGGCACAGGCAGGCATATGGGGGCCACAGGCAGGGATATGGGGGCCACAGACAGTGGTATGGGGGCCACAGGCAGGGATATGGGGGCCACAGGCAGGCATTATAGGGGCACAGACAGGGATATGGGGGCCACGGGCAGTATATGGGGGCCACAGGCAGTATATGGGGGCCACAGGCAGGCATTATAGGGGCACAGGCAGGCATTATAGGGGCACAGGCAGCCATTATAGGGGCACAGGCAGGGATATGGGGCCACAGGCAGGGATATGGGGGCCACAGGCAGTGGTATGGGGGCCACAGGCAGCAATTAGAGGGGCACAGGCAGGCATTATAGGGGCACAGGCAGGCATTATAGGGGCACAGGCAGGGATATGGGGGCCACAGGCAGGGATATGGGGGCCACAGACAGTGGTATGGGGGCCACAGACAGTGGTATGGGGGCCACAGACAGTGGTATGGGGGCCACAGGCAGCCATTATAGGGGCACAGGCAGCCATTATAGGGGCACAGGCAGGGATATGGGGGCCACAGGCAGGGATATGGGGGCCACAGGCAGGGGTAGGGGGCCACAGGCAGGCATTATAGGGGCACAGGCAGTATATAGGGGCACTGAGGCAGGTAAACGCTTTAAAAATAACAACATTAATACTCACCTTAACTCCCCCGGCGAGCGCGCTCCGTCCTCTTCAGCCGCGCGCTCCTCCGGCAGCTCCTCGGGCGCACGGCCTATGACGCGCTGTGCGCCCGAGGACAGGCAGCGTCGCGATGACGTGATGTCATCGCGACGCTGCCGGCTGAGGCGCACGGGGCCGCGGCGGGTCCTCAGCGCTGTGAGGACCCGGCGGCCCCGCTGTGTCGGACCTGCGGGTCCGACACTGTCTGCGGGGCAGGGAGCGCTCGCTCTCTGCTCCGCAGAAGCCCGCGGCTGTGTGTGCGTCCATCGGACGCACATGCAGCTAAAGGGCCAGTCGGTGCTCCAGGCCCAGCGCAGAGGCCTGGAGCCCGGGAGACTCGGGGCACAGGCTGTTTTATTCGGGGCTCGGGCCCCGAATAAAACAGCCTAGCGACGCCCCTGGTCTCCAAGTAGATATATATTGTACTTTTTCAGCGGTCTTTATGCACTCTGGAATTTCATGGAGTGGAATATAGAGTTGTTAATTACAGTTAGTTATTCACATGTTATATACAATTACTGACTTCACCACCTTATGTATGCAATTTACTTTACTATATATACATATTGACCCTGTTTACTGTTTAATGTGTGGAGACTCCTACATGACTAACAACTAGATGTATATGTATATGGGGGACCATTGTTGTGCCTGTAGATATTAGGGTCTTTTTGTATGTCTTTATTTTATGAGATATTTTTAATCTTGTTATGAATAAAGATGTATTTGTAGTTTTGACCATATACTCTCTATGCCTCTGTTTTTGACATTTTTTCTAGATAGAGGCTGAGTGCATTGGTATAAAAATTGTACCTTATCAGAATTTTTAATGCATGTACTAGTATATTAGAAAATTGTATGACTTCCTATTATATACATAATAAGTAAAGACCTTATAAAAACATTATAAAGTGGTCAACTCCTTTAAGGTTAGAGCTCCTTGCTAGACTAGACTAGGTTTTTACTAATTGCTGGCATGGTCGGACTATGGTGCAAGGCCCACCTCTGGAGTTCATTATGGGGGCCCACACTAAAGCTACTTTACATAACTGCACATACTGCACATGACTCTTGTACTCTACCAAGGGGCCCACCGGGGGATTTCCCTGCTCTCCTGTAGGCCAGTCATTGTTTTAAGAATTCTTTTTTTTTAATGCTCTGTTTTTTTCCCAGAAACAACACCACTCTTGTTCTGGAGTGTGTCTGGTATTACAGCTCTGCCTCACCTATTTTATTCTTACATTGCAGTCCTGCTTTTTCAATGTCTTTAATCTTACAGATCTGTTTTCATTTCCCTTTCCATCTTTTTCTCAAGTAACCACCTATTCAGTTCTCAAGGGCAGCAGAGAGAGCACATTGGACATGCAAATCATTTTTAAAGAGTTCTTGAGTGATGGCAAACACCTCGGCTAATAAGTTAAACATTCTAAAGCCTTCCTGACACTGTGTTATGAGGTGTACATTAAACATTTATATCTTCATGCAGTATTTGTTTAGTTCTGTCGTGATCATTTTCCATAGATATATTTATGTGTAATCGAGACTAACTGTTAATTTGTCATTCAATGCAAAATGACCTTATAACATACAATTTATGCTTACAAATAGACTTCAGCAAATAAAACAGTTAAATGATAAGACCTTGTATTAGTCCTCAGAGTCGATTGCTAAGCTCTTATCAATTGACTTGAGGCCTTAACAACCGACTTAACGACTGTTAGCGACTTTACAATGCAGTAAGTTATATGTCCCCTAGTATAGGTAATATAGTGTCCCATTAAGTTATATGTCCCTCAGTATAAGTAATAGGGTGCCCCAGTAAGTTATATGTCCCCCAGTGTAGGTAGAAGGGTCCCCCAGTAAGTTATATGTCCCCTAGTATAGGTAACAGGGTCCCCCAGTAAGTTATATGTTCCCCAGTATAGGTAATAGGGTCCCCAAGTAAGTTGTATGTCCCCCAGTAGGTGGATAAATAGCGTATATGTCTCCCAGTAGGTAGGTACAGTATATAGGTTATATTTCCCCCCCAGTAGGTATATAGGCAGGTTATAGGTCCCCCAGTAGGTATATAGGCAGGTTATAGATCCCCCAGCAGGTATATAGAAAGGTTATATGTCCCCCCGCAGGTATATAGGCAGATTATAAGTCCCCCAGTAGGTATATAGGCAGGTTATAGGTCCCCCAGCAGGTATATAGAAATGTTATATGTCCCCCAGTAGGTATATAGGCAGGTTATAGGTCCCCCAGCAGGTATATAGAAAGGTTATAGTTCCTCCAGTAGGTATATAGGCAGGTTGTAGGTCCCCCAGTAGGTATATAGGCAGGTTTTATGTCCCCCAGTAGGTATATAGGCAGATTATAGGTCCCCCAGCATGTAGAGAGGGCTAAGTAAAAATAAAAAACTAACAGTACTCACCTTTCCTGCGCTCCCTGAAACTGTCGCTGCTTCCGGTCTTCTTCCTGCACAGGCGGCATGACGTCATCAGGCCACATGATGACACTCTCACACCACCTTCGCTCTCTGCTTCTCAGAATCCTGTAACTGTAAGTGCGTCACACTTACAGTTAGTCCCCAATGCCCATCGCCAAGGTCCCTAGCCGATAGCCTAGCGACTGGTATCGACTTGGGACTTCAATGATCGGCGGCGGGTGGAGGTGGCGCCAGGGACTATCTTTTATTATAACTTGTAGCTAGTAAATAAAAATGTAACAATAACTTCCATGTTCATATTCAGAAGTGTGATATTTCTAAAAATGGTCCCTTTAACCTTTATAACATACAATGTAACTCCTAGCCCCACACCTTTCTATGGAGATGGAATTCCTGGATGACTTGTAACATCCCAGCTGTTTACAGTAAGGTAGTTCATGTTTTATACATGATAAATGAATTGTGATGGCAGGAGCATAATAAATATCAAAGCATTTATTATCCAAGTGCCCTCCTCCCTTAAGTGTTAGGGTATGTCCACACCGTGTTTAGCGGCACACAAAAGAGCGCACTATAACGCCATGTTCACACGGCTTAAAATGGGCCGTATTTCAGTCCGTAATTACGTGCCGAAGTGCGCAAATTACGGGCTGAAAACGGCCCATTCATTACGGTAATGCACAGTTCTCATAGAGAACTATGGATTACGTCTCCTCTCCCTGCTCGGCGAATACACCGAGGGGGGAGATAATTCACATGTCACTTTCTAGCGGCGTATACGCGCCGCTAGCAGTGATTCTCTATGGGCCGGCGAGGCGCCGCCCCCCGCTCCCTCCCCCGCTCCCGCCCCGTCCCCGGCCACACAGCATAACTGTGGGGCGTAATTACGCCCCGCAGTTAACCCGTGTGAACATAGCCTAAATGCCGTGGGTTGCACTTTAAAATGACGAGCTTCCAAACTTGTAATTTCAAAGCTAATGCTAATGCACATAAATGGGCCAAGGCAGTTTACTGCCTCTTCTACTTTAAACCACTAGGCAGCGTATATGCCTACAAAGAAGTGACATAATTTCTTTGCAGACGCCTGCAAATTTCACTCACGCACCGCATATTTTACATTGAAGTCTAAGGCAATTGTATTGTTTGAACCGTATTTCTGCACAGATTTCAACAAAATTATGTCCAAAATACGTATAAAAATACGGCCCAAAAGACGGCATGTGCACCTACCCTCATTCTGAACTGTGCTAATCATAAATACTGAAGCAGACTGAGCATGATATAAATGCATAGGGGGACAAAATTATTGCTATCCTTCTGTTGAAGACAGAAAAAGCCTTAATGGTCACTGAATTAACTTGAAACTGACAATAAATTTACTGAAAACACTAGTTACTGTAATACAGTTTTTTGTTCCTGGGTTCTAAGTCTTATATTTCAACTGCTCATATATAAGCTTGATAAAAAAAAACACCAACATTTCTCGTGAACTTTGATTTTGTCACAATGGCATACGCTAGTTTTGTATTCATTGAGATAAAACCTGAAGTTTTATCATAGTTATACTGTCTTTGGTAACGGTTTTCAAAGTTCATTATGTCCTGGTGAAGCGCTTGCCTTGCTCTTCGCTCTTCTGAGTAAGCTCCCATGTTCTCTTTAATTTTATCATGATGGGAATCAAAGATATGGACTTTGAGTGACATCCTGCAGCCCATTGCAGCATAGTTCTTTATCAGAGTGTGTACCAGCTGTGCATAGCTTTCATCCTAGTGATTGCCTAGGAAGCCTTGAGCCACTGCACCAAAGCTGTTCCAACTAATTACTGCTTTCTATTTAGCCTCTTGGGAAATTCCCTACACTTTATGATCTTCATGATTTGTGGTCCAAAGAAGACACCAGCTTTGACCTTTTCCTCAGACAGCTTAGGGAAAAGATCTTGGAGGTACTTGAAAGCTTTTAACTCCTTATGCAGAGACAAATTGTTTCATGAGCCCTAACTTGATGTGTTGTGGTGGCATCAGCACCTTGTGAGGGTCCACCAGTGGCTCCCACTTTATGTTGTTCTTCCCCACAGAGAACTCTGTCTGCTGAGGCCAGTGCTGCCTGTGATAGTGTGCCTGAGTGTTCTGGCTGTCCCAAAGTCTTTATAAGTTGGCCATAGACATAGAAAAAAGCGTGTACCGGATGCATGCAACATGCCATGTACATTAACTATAGCTGTGTAAACAAGTTCACTTACTCAGCAGAACAGAAATGAAATGGTTAGTTTAAGATAACTGTATTTATACTGCTATGTACTCTTCTGGCTAGTTCAAGAAAGTTCTAGAAACTTCTTGTTAGTTCTCTCAGTTCCAGAAGTCTATACTCAGCCCTGAATATTTCACGAATATTCTTACAAATAGATACTTTTCAAAATATTATTGTTCTGACTGCAAAAGCAAAGTTTATGGGGAATAATAACTTTTTTTCTTTTCATTTTATGTACAAATAATTAGGAAAACACACTTAACACATGGGAACAAAAATATATGTAAACTTGTTACATAGTGAAAACTATTGAATATTATTTGATCATAAGGACATGTCAAACTAGGGTGTGTCCTGTAATTAGCATCACAGGTGTCTTTAAACTTGTTTTCTTTCAGTCGGTCTATGTAAAGGGGGAAAGAAAAGTAGTTGTCACGGACGCCCCTGCGACCACTGTCCCGGGTCGCAGGCGCGTCTGTGCCCCTGCTCCCAGCGGAGCCCCGTCCCGCACGTCAGGTTCGGGGTCCGCTCACGTCCCTGTCCCTGCCGGTGTCCACTTACCCGGCTACGCTCCTGCTCAGCCTGTCTCCAGTTCCCGACGCGTGGCTCCGCCCCTAGGGTGCGCGCGGCCCGGCTGTTTGAAATTTAATGTGGCAGTGTGCCGGTAATTGGTCATTGCCGGGCACTGCTCCTATTTTAGTCTGGCCTCTTCCTGCTGGCCTTCGCCGGATCCTTGGTGTATATTCCCGTGGTGAATGCGTTCTAGAGTGTTCCTGTCTTGCCTTACCATGTACCGACCGTCTGCCTACGTTTACGACCACGAAACCAGAGCGCTCTGTCCTCGCCGTTACATCTCGAACAGAGGCTGTCTGACCTCCTCTGTCCATACGAGCCTGCCGATCCTGTACCTCGTTACCCTTGGCCGCCACCGCAGGCAAGCCCGCCAGTGGTAGTGGACCGTGGTGGACTCCCGCCGCAGCAAGACCATCCCGCTTTGCGGCGGGCTCTGGTGAATACCGGGACCCACTTAGATTCACTCCCTGGTGTGGGCTTACGCCTCGCCTGCGGTGGTCCAGCGGATCCACCTCAGGACCGTTACAGTAGGATCCGGCCATGGATCCGCCAAGGTGCCTTGCCAAGTGTTGCCAACATCACCACCGTTGTGTCAAGTAATCGCAACAGATCGCGCAGCAAGCGCAGCAGCTCGAGCAACTTTCCTCCATGGTGCAGCAGTTCATCACCGCTCAGCAGCAGCAACCTCCGCCAGCTCCTGTCGTTGTTCCTGCCTCAATGGTTCCTGCAGCTTTGAGGGGTCCCAAGCTTCGGCTGTCGCTCCCATCTAAGTACGATGGTGACCCGAAACCCAATGCTCTATGCACGTGGAGCTTATGACCGATCAGTCTGAACGTGCAAAAGTGACGTTCGTAGTCAGCCTCCTCTCCGGGAAGGCCCTGGCATGGGCTACACCCCTATGGGACAGAAACGACCCTGTGATGGCGGATCTACAATTGTTCCTCAGTGAGTTCCGCAACGTCTTCAAGGAACCAGCCCGTGCATCCTCCGCAGAGACAGCTCTCCTAAATCTACGCCAGGGGGACCTGTCTGTAGGGGACTACGCGGTACAATTCCGTACTCTGGCCTCTGAACTGTCTTGAAACGAGGCCGCTCTGTGTGCCACCTTCAAGAAAGGGCTCTAAAGCCGAGTTAAGGATGTCTTGGCAGCTAGAGACCTCCCGTCTTCCCTCAGTGACCAGATCCGGTTAGCAACCCGCATTGACGTACGCTTCATTGAACGGGAGGAAGAACTTCGGCAAGAGCGTCAGTCAGTCCAACCTCGCCGGTTTCCTCGCCTGGCATCGGTGTTTCAGAGGCCTCTGCGCCACAGTCGCCATATACCCACCGAGGAAGCCCATGCAGATTGATCAGGGCCCATCTCTCTGAGGAAGAGTTGGCCCAGCTCAGCAAAGGAACTTGTGCTCTACTGTGGCAGCCCAGAGCATTTTCGGAGGAATTGCCCAAGCGTCCAAGTCTGCGGGAAACTTCGCACTAGGATCTGTGGGAGAGGCGTTCCTAGGTGCAACCTCCTCCTCTCCACGCCTGTTGATGCTGTGGGTGTCAGAGATGTGTCACGTTCCAAGTTCCGGCGTTTCTGGACCGGGCTCCGCCGGGAACTTCATACACCAGTGCCTAGTGAAGCAGTATCGGCTGTCGGTGGTACGCCTGGAGAAACCGCTTGTCATCTCATCCGTCATCGGGGAGCTGCTTAGTGACACCATCCAGTTTGTCACCAAGACACTGTACCTCCACGTGGGGGCGCAGCATAAGGAAGAAATCTCCTTCTATGTGTTGTCTCGCTCCTCGTCGGCGATCCTCCTCGGACTCCCATGGCTGCGGCTCCACTCTCCTATCCTGGACTGGTCTACTGGAGAGGTGATTCGTTGGGGTCCCAACTGTCGGGGGTGGCACCTCGCCCAGTGCTTCTCTGCTCTCGCGCAACCCTTCAGGAGCCGTTGCCCGGGCTGCCGCCTGAATATCTGGAGTACGCCAATGTGTTCTCTGAGAGACAAGCTGAGAGTCTTCCTCCGCATCGTCCATACGATTGCCCAATCGACTTACTGCCGGATACCAGTCCTCCCCGGGGCCGAGTCTACCCACTGTCGGTTCCTGAGACCCAAGCCATGTCCGAGTACATCCAGGAGAATCTCCGGAAGGGGTTCGTCCAAAAGTCCTCGTCTCCCGCTGGCGCGGGCTTCTTTTTCGTGAAGAAGAAGGACGGTACCTTGCGGCCCTGCATAGATTACCGGGGCTTGAACAAGATCACGGTAAAGAACCGTTACCCATTACCGCTGATCACAGAACTCTTTGATCGCCTGCAGGGAGCCAAGATTTCCTCCAAGTTGGATCTGAGAGGGGCCTATAACTTGGTCCGAATCCGCAAGGGCGATGAATGGAAGACGGCGTTCAACACCAGGGATGGGCACTGTGAGTACCTGGTGATGCCCTTCAGACTGTGCAATGCGCCCACCGTCTTTCAGGAGCTCGGGAATGACGTCTTCAAAGACCTCCCCTACACCTGCGTGGTGGTCTACCTTGATGACATCCTGGTGTACTCTCCTGACCTCGAGACCCACCGCAGCCATGTTCGTCAAGTACTGAAGCGTCTCTGGGAGAACCATCTGTATGCTAAGCTTGGGAAGTGCACTCTTCCATTTAGACTAGCCTCCCGTTTCTGGGGTTACGTCATCTCTGACCAAGGCCTACGGATGGATCCAGCAAAACTGTCAGCCGTGTTGCAGCGCCACGCCCAGTCGGTCTGCGGGCTATCCAGCGCTTCTTGGGCTTCTGCAACTACTACCGTCAATTCATCCCTCACTTCCCTACGCTGGTGGCTCCGATAGTGGCCCTCACCAAGAAACAAGCCGATCCACGCAGCTGGCCCGTTGAAGCCGAAGAGGCGTTTTCGAAGCTCAAGTCCGCCTTCTCTACGGCATCTATCCTGGCACGTCCGGAACCCGCGAAACCCTTCACCCTGGAAGTGGATGCCTTATCTGTGGGAGCTGGAGCAGTCCTTACGCAAAAAGGGCCCATGGGTAAGACTGTAACGCGCGGCTTCTTCTCCAAGACGTTCTCGTCGGCCGAGAGGAATTATATGATTGGTGAACGGGAGCTACTGGCCATAAAACTGGCCCTGGAGGAGTGGCGCTATCTGCTGGAGGGCGCCCGTTTTCTCATCCGTCTTTACTCGGACCACAAAAACCTCCAATATCTTCAGACGATCCTCAGCGATTAATCCAGCGCAGCTAGGTGGTCGCTCTTCTTTTCCCGGTTCGATTTCCAGATCCATTTCCAGCCTGCTGAGAAGAATGTGAGAGCTGACGCCCTCTCCCGTGCCTCCGATGTGGTGGGTGAAGATACTACCCCTGAACACATAATTCCACCAGAACGTCTCATCTCGGCAGCTCCAGTGGACCTCCGGAAGGTTCCCCCGGGAAGGACTTATGTGCGCCCTGCTCTCCGCAGACGTATCTTAAAATGGGGACATTGCTCATTGGTGGCTGGTCATTCCGGCACCCGAAGAACCTTACATCTGATATCCCAGTTCTATTGGTGGCCTGAAAGGGATGAAAGGGATGTTAAGGACTTTGTTTCATCTTGTGACTCCTGTGCCCGCAACAAGACGCCACGTCACAAGCCGGCAGGTCTACTACAGCCACTCCCCATTCCAACTCAGCCTTGGTCCAACATTTCCATGGACTTCATAACTGACTCCTCCGTCGTTGGCAACACTATTATTTGGGTGATCACGGATCGCTTCTCAAGATGGGCATTTCGTCCCGTTGCCAGGCCTGCCATCTGCCTTCCGCCTGGCGGAGCTGCTGTTCTTTCATGTGTTTCGTCTGCATGGACTCCCTCAGCAAATTGTCTCGGACGGGGATTCAGTTTGTCTCCAGGTTTTGGCGAGCCTGTGCAACCAACTTCAGGTGCAGCTCGGACTTCTCTTCCGCTACCATCCGCAGACGAATGGCCAGGTAGAGTGGGTCAACCAGGTCTTGGGATGTTACCTTCGCCATTTCGTCTTGGCACGTCAAGATGATTGGTCCAATTTACTGCCATGGGCGGACTTCTCTTATAACTCCCTTGAGTCTGAATCCGCGGGGGTCTCCCCCTTCTACATCGTGTATGGCCTGCATCCCCGCCCTCCTCTCCCTCTGGCAACCTCCTCTGAGGTCCCGGCGGCGGACGCACTGGTTCAAGACATGAAGGCCATCTGGTCCCAGACCGTCAGTCGCTGCTCCGCGCTTCCAAGCGCATGAAGACTCAAGCGGACAAAGAAGAATCCTCCTCGGTTTTTCCCCAGGTGACAAGGTGTGGCTCTTGTCTAGATATGTCCGCCTAAAGATGCCTTCTCATAAACTGGGACCCGTTTCCTGGGACCCCTTGAGGTCATCAGCCGCATCAACCTGGTGTCATACAAACTCGGCTCCCTCTACGATGAGAATCCCAACTCGTTTTGTCTCCTTACTGAAACCCTGGTCCTTAATCGTTTTTTCCAGAAGGCTGTCCTCCTCCATCTGTGGCTGATGCGCCAATGTCTTCGAGGTCAAAGAGATTTGGGCATGAGGAGAACTAGGGGGAAGCGATACTTCTGGTGGGCTGGAAGGGGTTCGGTCATGAAGAGAGGTCTTGGGAGCCGGAGGAGAATATCATGAACCGAAGCCTCATCCAGAGATTTCTTCAATCCAGTAAGAGAGGGGGGGCCCAAGGGGAAGGGGTACTGTCACAGACGCCCCTGCGACCACTGTCCCGGGTTGCAGGCGCGTCCGTGCCCCTGCTCCAGCGGGAGCCCGTCCCGCATCGTTGGGTTCGGGGTCCGCTCACGTCCCTGTCCCCACGGCGTCCACTTGCCCGGCCACGCTCTGCTCAGCCTGTCTCAGTTCCCGGACGTGGCTCGCCCTAGGGCGACGCGCAGCCCGGCTGTTTGAAATTTAAAGGGGCAGTGTGCGGTAATGGTCATTGCGGGCACTGCTCCTATTTTAGTCCGGCCTCTTCCTGCGGCCTTCGCGGATCTTGGTGTATATTCCCGTGGTGAATGCGTTTAGAGTGTTCCTGTCTTGCCTTACGTGTACGACCGTCTGCCTACGTTTACGACACGACCAGAGCGCTAGTCCTGACCTCCTGCCTGTTACGTCTTACGAACCAGAGCCGCCTGTCCTGACTCCTGCCTGTCCCGATACAGTGCCTGCCGATCCTGTACCTCGTTACCCTTGGCCGCCACCGCAGGCAAGCCCGGCCAGTGGTAGTGACCTGGTGGACTCCCGCCGCAGCAAGACCATCCCGCTTTGCGGCGGGCTCTGGTGAATACCGGGACCCACTTAGATTCCACTCCCTGGTGTAGCCTTACGCCATCGCCTGCGGTGGTCCAGCGGATCCACCTCCAGACCGTTACAGTAGTCACTGTGCTGTTTCTTATCATGTGGCCACAAGAGGAAAATTAATGACAAATTGAAGAAATGAATGATACAAATGGTAATCAAAGAGTCCACAACAACTTCCAGAGAGATTAGAAGTGACCTCCAAGATCAAGGTGCATCAGTCTCTTTGCTAGTGGAATCAATGGAAGATAGCCGGCAAAACTGGAATTTGCCAAAATACATATTGACACAAAGCTTCAGGGAGAATGTCCTTCAGACAGATAAGACAAAACTGAAGATTTTTGGCAACTCACATCAGCTCTATGTTTACAGATGCAAAAATGAAGTAAACAAAAAAAGAACACTACTGTGAAGCATGGAGGAGGCTCAGTTATGTTTTGGTCAATATAGGAAAATAGAAACAAAATAATCCTCGGCACTGCTGCATGGCACTATTCTAAACGTGCAGTGTCTCTGTGTTGATGCAATATTTCAACTGTGGATAACAGCGGTGCTCAGTGGTCATAAAGTCAGTACTTACATAGGCATAGGAGAAGAACTTGAGATTCCTTTTTCTGTAAACTTTTAATTCAACAACTCGTTACAGACATGGGACGGGGATAACAGACACATCTTCACTTAGAACGAACAGGCACCGGCCGTTTTGCACGTTGACGCGCTTCTTCCAGGCCTCAGTTATGTTTTGGGTCTGCTTTGCTGCATCTAGCACAGGGGGCCACATGTATGAAACGATTTTGGTCTAAAACTCACTTTTTTCCCCATAGGTTTCTATGGAGAAAAAGTGAGTTTTAGACCAAAACCGTTTCATACATGTGGCCCAGGGTGTCTTAAATCTGTGACGGGTACAATGAACTGCACAAATTCAAGACATTCTGTACTAGATGCAGCAAAGCAGCCCAAAAACATACCTGAGCCTTCATCATGTTTCACAGTAAGTATAATGTTCTTTTCTTTGTATCCTTCATTTTTGCATCTGTGAACATAGAGCTAGTTTGTCTTACCTGTCCAAAAGAAGTTCTCCTAGTTTTGTGGCTGTAACGGTCTGGAGGTGGATCTTGGACCACGCAGGCGATGGCGTAAGCCCACAGGAGTGGAATCTAGTGGTCCCGGTATTCTCTAATGCCCGCGCAAAGCGGGATGGACTTGCTGCGCGGGAGTCCACAGGTCTACCATGGCGGGGCTTGCCTGGGTGCGGCAAGGGCGGCGAGTCGATCGGCGTAGGCTCGTAGTCGGGGACAGGCAGAAGGTCAGGAAGGCGGCTGGGTTTCGATAGTAGACAGGCAGAAGGTCAGGCAGGCGGAAGATCGTGGTCGGTACGTAAGCAAAGGTTCGTAACGTGGCGAGACAAGCTTTCAGGACACGCTTCAATAGTGCATGTGCACTAAAGATCGGCAAAGGCACTGGGAAGGGCTGGCTAAAAATCAAAGCAGTGCAACGGCATGGCAATTACCGGCGCACTTTTTAAAACCGCTCACCCGGATTTAAAGCCAACCAGACCAATTTATCCGGGGGTCATTGGGGGCCCAGCGGGGTAAAACCCCAAACCCCCTTTTTAAAAAGGCCCGAGGGATTTAAACCAAGTTAAATACCCCCCTTTGCTGATACAAGATTGTGGGTTTGTTTTTTAGTGCAAGGTTTGGATTTTTCAAAATAAACCCCAAGGTTTTTAATGGGTAAAAATTTAAAAAACCTTCTAAATGTAAGGGTTTTAAATTTGTGGGGGGTTTTGCGGCAAACAAGAACTCCTTACTAGATGAGTTACCAAAAAATTCAGGCTTGAAAATTTTCCAGAAAATTTTTCTCCCCAAACTTTTAATAATTAGTTTCCCCCTTCCAAGTCTCCAAAGTTTGGTGAACTTATGGGGGTGGTTCTTTATGAAGAGCGGGCGTGCCCCCGGGGGGTGTCCCCACCCCCCCCCAGGACTCCCACCCCGGAATTTTCCCATGGGGTTGCTGCTTTAAAATTCCCCAGTAATCTACAAAAATTTTCAAATCCTAATCTAACTAAAGGAAAGGTCCACAGGTTTTTAAAGTAAAAAGGTTTCCGTGGCGAGAAATTTAGACAATTTCCTTAGCTGTTGGGGCCACAAAGAACGGCAAGGCCACCCTAAAGAGGCGGGCCTGGAGGAAAAGAGTGAACCAAGGAAACCCGCCTGTTCCTTTAAATCGAGGCCGGGATTCTCCAAGCCAATGCAACCATCAACACATCCTAGTCATGGGACCGGCACAAAAACCCGCCATCGGGACGCGGCCGCTAAATTACAGGAGCGCCGAAATAGGGGCACCCTAAGGGGCCCTTAAATTTTTAAATTTTAAATTATAGCATGTGAATTTGTTTAAACCATTTATCCTTGGCCATTTTAACTTTGCGAAAAAATTTTAAATCTCATCATGACTTTTAATAATGGGGTAGAAGAGTAAAGCTTATTGATATTTCCTCTCTGTCTTCCACTAAGACCACTTTAGCAAAGACAGTGACACATGGTGAAATCTGACACTGATGTACCTTGATCTTGGAGTTAACCTGTAATCTCTTTGGAAGTTGTTCTGGACTCTTTGATTACCAATTGTATTATTCGTCTCTTCAATTTATCATCAATTTTCCTCTTGTGGCAACATCAGGGAGATTGGCTACAGTCCTATCAACCTTAAAATTCCGAATATGTGTAACTGTGGTAACCGGAACATCAAGATGTTTAAAGTTGGTCCTATTGCCTTTACCTTTAACATGATTGTCTATAATTTTCTTTCTTAGTTTAACATTTTCCTTAGGTCAAATTGTTTTCAATATTTTCTTTATTGCTTTTTGTTTTTTTTCAAATTTTTCAATTGAACCACAATTTAAAATGCAATGTCGGATTTTCATTAATTGATTTTCAGTTACCATATTTTGGACTATAAGAGGAGGAAAATAGGAAAAAAAAAAAGAAGTGTGGGCTGAAGTGTAGTTTTTATTGGTACCATTTTGGGATACGTGCGACTCTTTGATCACTTTTTATTCCAATTTCTTGGGGATATGAAATAACCAAAGAACCACAATTTTGGAGTTTGGATTTTTTTTCCTCTATGGTGTACAGCGTACGAAATACATGATGTTATATTTTAATGGATTGGATTGGACTTTTATGGAATAAGAACATGTTTGAAAACTGTCTAGGTCTAAAGCTTTCTTTGTTGCCCATAGCAACCAATCATTTCATATAGTGCTCTGGAAAAATGAGAGGGTCGCTCTTATTGGTTGCTATGGGCAACAAAGAGAGTTTTAGACCTAGACAGTTTTCATACATGTGGCCCTAACTTTTTTATTTTTCCACCTACATAGACGTATGAGGGCTTTTATTTTGCGGGAGAAGATGTACTTTCTAATAGTTATTCATGTTATCATAGAATATACTAGGAAAGCACAAAAAATTTTAAGTTGGGCAAAATGTGAAAAAAACGTACTTGCGCCACGTTTGCAGGAGTTTTGCTTTTACGACATTCAATCTTCGGTAAAAATTATGTATTATCTGTATTCTACAGGTTGCTATGCATCAAGCAATGCCAAACATGTATGATTTCCATTATGTCTTGGTACCGTAAAAAAATTCCAAACATTTTCTATTTTTTAAATTTGCGCCTCGGACTATGGACTTGAGTGATAGAGCATTTTTTGCGGGCTGAAGTGCACTTTTTATTGCTACAAGTTTGGACTACATGTGACTTTTATTTTATCAAATTTATTCCAATTTTTATGGGACGTGAAATGACCAAAAAATGTTGCCATTTGGAATTTTTTTCTTCTATGGTGTTCAGTGTATGGGATTAATGAAGTTATATTTTAATAGATCTGACTTTTTCGGACGCGGTGATGACAAAAATGTGTAACTTTTTATTATTATTTTTTTAATTTGTAAAATGGCAAAAGGGGAGGGATTTGAACTTCTAATTGTTTTTATTTTTTTTACACTTTAAATTTTTTTTTTTTTGTTACTTTAACTTTGAGTTCCCCTAGGGTGATTCACCACTAGGGGGCTCAATTATTTACACAGCCTAATGCATTATATATACAACGCATTAGGATGTACCAACATGGCAGTTTCACCACTGGGGAAATTGAAAACATGGTAGCAATGGAAGTCTTCACAGCTGCCATGTTCAGGGATAAGGACACAGCGGCACCATTCCTTATTCATTTAGCGGTCATTTTTGCCGTGGCGTTTAAGGGGTTAAACAGCGCGGTCGGTGCATAAGTTTGGGCATCCAATCAGTCAGTGCTTAGTAATCCCGTTTTGGCACAGATTTCAGCCTCAAAACCTTTTTCAAAGCAAGCTAACGGCTCTTGCCATTTTCCCAATCTTTATGGCAGAAAACTTTTAGTTTAGAAATATTCTTTGGCCATCTTGCATACACAGATTCAAGGTTGATTATGAAGTATGTTTTGGATCACTGTCTTGTTGAACTATCCAACAAGTCTTTTCTTTAGTTTCTTCATGGCTGTGGGAAATTGGCTTACAAGACTTGTTTATACTTGGTAGAATCCAGTCCTCCCCATATCTGCACATTATTCCAGTCGCACTGATTGCAACACAATCCTAAGGCATCTAACAGTTGTTAAGTTAGTGTTTGCTTCTTATTTTTAAATACAAATATACCTTGGGTGACTGGAGCCAAAGACATGATTCTAGAATCCAAAATGCAGGGCTGCCATCAGTCATCTATTAACCATTTCAGGGCCCCATACAGCCAAATCAAATGGGGCCCCCACCCATTACTAGTTCCTATTTTTTAACATATCCGTGGACCCCTTTTTGATTAAGGCCCCTGACAGGAGTACTGCCCATACTGCCCTATTGGCACCCCTGCCAAAATGCCTCTAGCTTAAATATTCTTTGTACGGCACTAAAAACATTGTTATGTGAACAGACTTGAAGGGGTTGTCCAGTTAATTTTTTTAGCATACTAAAATAATAATAAAAAAATTACTTTGAATAGTAATGTCAGCCAATGGCATGTTACCACTGCAACCAGTCAACAGCTGCAGTGGTCCTGTCCTATACCAATCAAGACCAGAATAAAACAGAAGACCGGCAGAGAGTGAGGACGATGCAGCTCTGGAATCAAGGCTAAAGAAGAGGTGAGTATAACCTTTTTTTTATTTTAAAAGGGCAGCATCTTACTAAAAAACTGCCCTTGTTTCTTCAAACGATCCTGCTCAGTGAACACTCATATTGTAGTCAGATGTTTCCAATACCTCTTCACAGAATATGGGGCATTTCTTGCATATCTGACTTCCAACAACTGGTTGTATCTGACATTTTCCATTTCTCGTCTTGACTGCAGTAGTTTCTTTTAATGTTTATTTTAAGAACATTTTGAGTATTGGAAACTGCATGCTGGAATCATTAATATATTTTATTGCCTCCACATGTTTATTGTAAAGGAGACCATGATACTGAGTGTAAGCACAGCAGCTTGAAAGGTTCGAAGGGTCACACAATGTGTTGAATTCTAGAATTGTCTATATTGGACATAGACAAGTTAATTAAAGGGGTTGTAAACAGTGTCCCACTCACTTTATTGGACACAGACAAGTTAATTAGAGGGGATGTAAACAATATATATAGTCCCATAAAAAGATATAATATAATACATTTGAAACCAAAAGTTTGCATACACTATATAAAAAGACACATATGCATATTTTTTCACTATCTGACATGAAATCAGTATAAACCTTACTTGTTTTAGGTCAATTCGGATTACCAAAATTATTTATATTTGCCATATGCCAGAATAATGAGATAGAATTTTTTAAGGAATTTTTTAATTTCTTCAAAGACAAAAGTTTACATACACTATGCCTTTAAACAATTTGGGACACACACACAGTTTCTGTGTGTAACATCATGGGAAAATCTAAAGAAATCAGCCAAGATAACAGGAAGAGAAATGTGGACTTGAACAAGTCTGAATCATACTTGGGTGCAATTTCCAGATACCTGAAGGTACCTTGCTCATCTGTACAAACAATTATACATATGTACAAACAAGATGGGAATGTCCAGACATCATACCGCTGAGGGAAGAGACGGTTCTGTGTCTCAGAGATGAACATGCTTTTGTCAGATATGTACATATCAACCCAAGAACAAAAGCAAAAGATCTTGTGAAGATGCTGGCGGAAGCTGGTAAGATGGTGTCATTATCCACAGTGAAACGAGTACCATATCAACATGGGCTGAAAGGCCACTCTGCCAGGAAGAAGCCATTATTCCAAAAGAAACATATAAAAGCCAGATTAATGTTTGCAAATGCACACAGGAACAAAGACCTACATTTTTGGAGACCTGTCCTGTAATCTGACGAAACTAAAATTGTTTGGCCATAATGACCATCATTACGTTTGGAGGAAAAAGGGAGAAGCTTGGAAGCCTAAGAACACTGTGGCAGCATCATGCTGTGGGGTTGTTTTGCTGCAGAAGGGACTGGTGTACTTCACAAAATAGATGAGGAAAGAAGATTATGTGGCAATACTGAAGCAACATCGCAAGACATCAGCCAGGAAGTTAAAGCATGGGCGGAAATGGGTCTTTCAAATGGACAATAACCCGAAGCATACTGCCAAACTGGTTACAAAGTGACTTAAGGATAACCAAGTCAATGTTTTGGAGTGGCCATCACAAAGCCCCGATCTCAAACGTATTGAAAATTTATGGGAAAAGCTGAAAAGGCAGGTGCGAGCAAGGCACCAGTTCTGTCAGGAGGAAGGGTCCAAAATACCTACCAACTATCGTGAAAAGCTTGTGGAGGTATATCCAAGACGTTTGACCCAAGTCATAGGTTTTAAGAGCAATGCTACTGTGACCTGGTGGTAAGCTTTACTGTCACTATCATAAGTTAATTAGTTACCTCTCTCTGGCAATTATAGGGTATCAGAGGTATCAGCACACAGCAAGGCTAGTTGTCCAGCAGAGAGGAATTAACGGTTAGAGCTGGTGCTGTGCATGCTGGGAGAAGAGGAGGGGATAGAAGTTTCTAGACAGAGAAGAGTCTAGTGTAGTGTAGTCTAGTCTAGTGTGTGGATGCTGCATGTGGAGGCAGCTGCTAAAGTGAGACAGACACACTAACAGAAAAGACAGATTTCTGTGAATGCCGCAGCCATTGCACATGAGCCAGTGAAGAGAGCAGCCAGCAATCACAGCTCAGGAGTGGCGGGATATGAAGGGTGAAAATTCAGGTATCTGTGAACTTATTACCCCCCCACACACACACACTGTGTAACGCACCTACTGTGTGAATGCCAGAAATAAATTGCTGTTACAACTGGTGATTGGTGAAGTTACTGTATTAAAAATGGACTTGAATAAATCCTGTTAAACTGCCCTACAATGGAACCTGTTATCTAGTGAAATGAGCTGTAAAGAGGATACACACAAGGGGCCCGACTCACTGCAAACAACCCCCAGTTCCCTCAGAATCCAAATGAACTCTTTGTCTATGTCTAAATTTCAGTGTACAAAAAACGACCTGAAACCTAAATCCTAAAAACATTTATAAAACTGATTTTTTTTTCCCACTGCTTGTCAAAAGCTGCTGAAAAACTTTTTTTGCACGTTTTACGTTTTTTGGCGCCTTTTTGTGGCATTTTTGGCACTTTTTTGGTGCGTTTTTTTTTCCAGAAATGTGTAGCATTAGTTTTACTGTTTCTTTCTGCAAAAAAAGTGCCGAAAAACATCCGACGCTGTACAGTATCCAATAGTAAATTTTCTGCCCTGCTCAGTCGTTTTTTGCAACGTTTCAAAAAACGATCAGCAAATAAAACGATCAGAAAAAAGACATTCTGTGGAGACAACAGAACGTTTTTACTATACAAGTCTATGAGACATCTTTTCAGCATTTTTATAAAAAGAAAAACTGTGAAAAAAACGGACGTTTTTGTGTGCAGTGGAGACATAGCCTTAATACCCCACGCTGCAACCCTATCACAGTTGCGTGTGAAATGTATGTGAACTTTTGACTTTGCAGAAAATAATAAAAATGCCTTAAAAATTCTCTCATTTTTCTAGTATTTGTAGTAAATATAAATAAATAATTTTGGTAACCGTAATTGACCTAAAACAGGTAAGGTTTCTTCTGATTTCATGTCAGACAGTGAGAAAAACATACATGTGTGTCTTTTTATATAGTGTATGTATCAGTATACCAAATAATACTCTAACTGAATGAGATTTGAAATCTTTAGGGGCCGTTTACACGGCACAGGACAAATACCGGTCGGTTTATCTGACCGGTATTTGAACTGTTTTCGTGCTGTGCGATTAGCAGAGAAAATTGACATGTTCTTCTGCCGCCCGAAAACTGGACGAAAGAATGAACATGTTCTATGGTTTTCGGGCCGCCGGACAGAAAACCCGTGCCGTGGGGACTGCTGTGCGGGTTTTCCATAGAAGCCCTTGTTAAAAGTTTTCACCCGGTTTGCAGACGGTTTTCAAAACCGAAAACCGTCTGAAAAACCGGGTGTAAACCCGTGCCGTGGGGAGAAGGCCTTAGAGGTCAGATCAAGAGCTTGAATTTTTCTTCAAACCAGTCTTCAACAGGCCACATTGCCAGGATGAAAACAGCCATTGTTATATGGGAGTACTGTTTCCATGAAGAAGTGTCCTGGTCTGCAACAATGATGTGGTAAATGTTAAAATAACATCCATGTAATTTCAAAGTTTTCCAGTAGTACATTACCCAGATCCTCCTACTGCATCTGCATGCTATTTTTTCTTCCATAATACTTCCTGGTGACATCTCTTTCCCGGGTAAGTAACCTTCATGCTCCTATCTGTGCACATGATATAAAATAAATGTGATTCATCAGATCAGGCCACTTCTATAACTCCGATGTCTATGTCTAAAGTTCATGTACCCATTATAAATTCTTTCAGTGGTGCATAGTGTATCAGAATAGGCACTCTAATCAGTCAGTGGTGACACAGCCCATCTGCAGATACCCAATATTAAGGTTTTTAGCACTTTCTGTTAAAGACTGGACATCATTCAGTCCTGCGTGTCCATGACTCTCACGTTGTCCTTCTTTGGGTCATTTTTGGTAGGTGCTAACAGCAGTACATGGGAATAGTCCAGAAGAGTTGCTGAATTGGGGGTGCTCTGATCCGGGTGTTTTTTTTATCTCACTAATCAGTGGCTCTAATGCTCCAGCTGATTGGTGTATAAGTATCATTCATTGCGTGTTGTTTCTCCACTGATACTACGCTCTTTCATCATATAGTTTATATTTTCGTGCCTGAAAAGAAGGAGAATGTGGGCTTTTAAATGTATTGGTATAGGTCCTTGCAACCTTCATATTGTACCAACACATTGAGTGGAAATGTGACACATGAAAAATTTAATCAAATTTTAGACAAAACTGTGGGTGACATGTATGAATTCCAATGCACCTTTTTTACATGGCACCAACACCCCAGTTCTAAATAGATATAGAGGAGTGTAGAATACAATAGTATATATGAAAATGTTTGGAACAAATTTCATAGGCTTTAATGTGCCAAACTTTGTATGGGCATAGAGGGGTAAAGGGACAAAACTTTGTATGGTGCATGGAGTGTAATGTGCCAAACTTTGTATGGGCATAGAGTGTAATGCACAAAACTTTGTATGGTGCATGGAGTGTAATGTGCCAAACGTATGGGCATAGAGTGTAATGCACAAAACTTTGTATGGTGCATGGAGTGTAATGTGGCAAACGTTGTATGGGCATAGAGTGTAATGCACAAAACTTTGTATGGTGCATGGAGTGTAATGTGCCAAACTATGTATGGCAGTTCCGCATCAAACTTTAGCACATTAAAATGTTGCGCCAAGCTTGGTTGTACGCCTGTAAAGGACCGGCAATATACACCAAAAAAGGCATATGCAAATTAATACATGTCGATCTATCTGTGCAAAGCAAGACTAGATTAGAAGACTAGATACAATGCCAAGTGATACAATCAAGGCCATGATGATCAGAAATACATCAACTATTTCTAGTAGCTTAATGTATTCAATGCAGATCAGTTTTGTACAGTACAGCGGAGACTTGTTCTTTCCGTTTTTTGTCTTTGATCAGCATGAATTAACGAAATGGTCACATTAGAACATTTACTGAACATGAATTACCCATTCTTTAGACTCATTGAAGGTTTCTTCACCTATCATTACACTCATATAATAAATGCTGTAAAATATATAAATAATTATATAATATTATTTATATAAAATATAAAAAATTATATATTATATATATAGATATATATATATATATATATATATATATATATATATATTTATATATATATCACCTCTTCGAGTAACTGTTTATTTACCAAATAAATTAAAGGTATGCTTGAAGTCATTGTCCTATGGAATTGTAAGGGCTACAGGTGTGGTCCACTGGGTCACCGCAAGAGGTGACACTGACCACACCACGGAGAATCTAAGGAGCCCCCCAGCATTCAACGGAGCCTGCCACAAGGCGGAATGGACTTGGCTGTGGGGGCGTCCAGGTCACTAGCCTCAATGTGGCTGCTCGAAGGGACAGCTGAAGTGCCAACCTTGGTAGAGAGTGAGCAGGCCGAGGTGTAGTTGGGTCACAACAAAGAGGTCAAAGCGGACAGCAGACAAGAGTAGTCAGAAATCCAATAGCAGGAGGTCAGAACCAGGAATGCAGAACACGGGTAACAAAACTGAACACATGCGCACCAACAATCTGAAGGGGCAGGTGGCCAGTCATTGGACATCACAGAATCCTATAAACCTCAGAGCGCCGGCATAGGTGCGGCCGAGGGACGGAGTACCCGCATTTCGGGCACAGGTAGCAGAAGATAGTGGAGCAGGAGCGAGGATAGGTGAGTAGCTGCCAGCAGAGTGACTGGAGCGGGAAATGCTGACACAAGTCCAAATGTTATCATTCTTGTCATGATTTGCATCCACGGTCCGGACCGGAGACCACGGCGTACTTTGTGACAGATATGATGAAATTTACTTGACCAAGAGACCAGGAGAAATTGTAAAGTGTAACTCTTTTTGGTTGCCCATACAGTTACATATTCTTCTTCATGTTTGACAAATGCATTAGTCATTCCTTCAACATCTTTGTTCTTTTTCCCACATATGTTCTTATCATTGATCTGAACACCTCAAACTGGATGCAACACTGCAAGTAATTCAAATGCCCCATAGCAGAATACAGAGACATATTTGGCTCCTGTATTCTATAAATGGAGAAACCATGATATGAATAAATACAAGACCAATAAACTTTGGAGGTGATTTATTTAAGCAATTGCTATAGAATTCTAGTGCAATTTATGCCAAACAAACTGGCATACATGCATTTATGTTTTAACCAACAGAAAGGGGGAGGGGTTTAGTTTCAAGTGGATGTGGCTTACAAGAAAGAGGGCTTGGCTTGCTGTAAGACACTGGGAGTTAAAAACAGTGTCAATTTTGTGAAATTAGAATTTTGCATATTGAAAAATATTATAATAATCTTATCAAATAAAATTTATTCGAAAGACCAGGGAAAAGATATAATACAATATTTACAAAAATGTGAGGGGTGTACTCACTTTTGTGAGATACTGTATATCCAATGACAGTGTTAGTCTCCTTCTGCATGTGTTAGTTTTAGATATTCATGAGAACTTGAGTGTTTAATCTAACATACAGTTGTTTATATTCCATTAGTACATGAGTAAGATGACAGAATCTAGAATGGACAGTTTAATAATGAATTGATTTTAATTTCTAAAATAATAAATCTGTTTCCTATAGATTTAATAGTAGCATAACAAGTACTAGGAGGAATGTATGATTTCAGCATATCCCCCAAATAATTAAACCTAACAGAAGGCAACAAGATGTGGTAAATTTACCTAGCAGTTTTGTGAACTAAGGAATTGGATCTCCTCTTCCTGTAACAGCATGTCTTAGATATTTTCTTTTCAGATTACACTTTCATCTCCTCTCTGGGAAAAATGTCAAATATTCCAAATCGTTGATGGTCTTAACAAAAAAAGAGAGGTGCAGTGTAATCATATGGAACAATTGGTTCAGTGTTACATGCAAGAGAATTAGTTTGATTAAATATACAAGCATGCATAGAAAATATACAAATTCAAGATGTAAGCTATTTATCTTTACAGGAGGTCAGGGCAGCCATGAGACGAGATGGCATCATTGGGACATACTAGTGAAAATACTTAACTGGAAAAAAGTTTGAAGATTAATTGTGTGATTCAGGAATTCAGTTCTGGTGACAGGGAGCTGTTGTTTAGAAATTCCAGATGCACAGCCTATGTGAAAGCAAAATGTATTGCGTGACTACACATAAGGGACGAAAGTCTTACATTTAGATATAGGGGATGTGAATCTTTGGGGAGGCTGTAAGTTGCACTGTGTTGCCGGATAATTTTCTTCTTTTATTTTGAAGGCTTGATTTCTGAGTCACGTATAGAAAGCTGCAAGCTGTGAGCTCAGTGGATGTTTTCTTTATAGCATGCTTTCATTCAGGCTCTCCTTTCTCTCAATATCCGGCATGCATACTTATATATCCTCATTTCTTATGCATATATACCAGCCTGTGTATGCATACGTCTATAGAAGAGCTTTATACACTGTACTACAAATTATATGTGTTAATAATGCTGAACTGCAGTGATCACATATGTTTGTCCAGTGTCTGCAATCTGCTTTGCAAGAAGCAAGGAGCAGAGGGAGGGGAGGTATAAATGACTGCAGACTGCACAGGTTATGTAAGCTGTGGATCAGCATCTTTATTAGTCTAGTGTACATAGGTCTGCCTGATGGCCTTATATTAGGTCCAAACAATAATATTACTACTAATAATATTTGTTAATACTGTATAATATTTTAAAAAATCGCACACCACTTATTTTATAATTGCATACATATATGTATACCAAGACAAAGTATATTGATGAAAACCAAGCTATGGTATCACTGTCATTTTGGTTCACATAGAAACTTATCAAATGGCAAAATGACAGAAGATGACCAAATAAAAATTGCAGGAGACCAGGGACACCCAGTACTCAGACGGAGGATGGTTAATTTACTCTCCAACACAGTCCAACACAGTCCAGGCACCCTAAAATATACCCTGCTGCTACTTTCATCAATAATCAAAATCAGAGGGAAGGACTCGATCACCCACAAATACCTCTCAATGACACTTGCAGGGTTAAAACACTCTAATCATACACTGCTCTGTGGTCACAGGGTTAAACACTATAATCAAGGCAATGGATTACTAGTGCATACAAAGACCAAACTTATTAAAGTTTTAAGCTTTAACAGAAAAAGGTACAGTGCTTAAAGAATACAAAAATAAAGATAAAATGAAATGCATACATGCAATACAATTATAAAATAAAAAGAGATAAATTGCAGAAAACACCTAACACTTACCATGTAGATTATCTTCTGTTTCCTGGGGCAAAGAAGGGATTGGGACGCAGCTCCTCTGATTACTGACTACCACGATGTGAATGTGTTTCTTCTGTTAAAACCATATTTTATATAATGTCAAACAATGAAAGCATGAGCTCACCTTGATTGCGGGAAAAGTGCACCTGGTCTTCCCCGTGGTTTGTTTCTCCTCAGCTCTGGCTGTATAACAGTCCTCAGCCCGCAGGACATTTTCCCTTTATTTAAAAACAAACGAATCCAGAAAGCGGCTTTGGTGACAGGAGAGTTCTTCACTTATTCAAAATAATTAAGTGCAGAGGGTAAATATAAAAAGGCATGGCAAGGCAAAAACCTTTGTAAAAGTTTTGCCTTGCCATGCCTTTAATATATCATCTGCACTAATATAAAATTTTGAAAAAAGAACTCTCCTTCACCAAAGCAGCTGCTGGATTTCGTTTTGTGTTTTCATATTTTATATAGTATGAACACTCAGTTCACATTTCAGAGCTGCCCATCAGTTCATTAGGGCAATTTGTTGTCCCTGACTGGCTGCATAGATGATAAAAGGACAGGACAATGTAATGTGTCCCATGATTGGCCAATTGTAATGTGTGTTAGGGGGTGTCAAGGGTGGATGGACAAATAAGTCTGAGCATCCTTTGAAAGAGATAAACTCCAGGCCCCATGTCAAGGAGTCCCAGTTTCGAGATAACCTATTACCCCCACCCTCAATAAACAGGGCTTAGTGGTTTACGACCAGAGTTAATGATGCTTGAATAAGCCAACTTGTAAACAGCGGAATACATGTAACTGATCTGTGATGAGGGAGAGAATATAAACAATCCATAGTCACTGGGATATACTGTACATAGCACACTTTCCTTTTACACCATACATATAACAGACGTTTCTATGACAGAGAACAAACCACTAAGGTCTTTGTTCAATCTGTCTCTGCTTAGGTAGTTGATCCCGCAATTCATTGCTTGCAGCAGATTATACACCTTAGCAGTTAAGTCATGTTGAGAGAGGAGGAGAGAAGATGTAAGATTCATGTGTAGTAAAAGTCAGGTGATTCTTTACTCTTGAAGGTACTGCTTTGATTTGGTGATAGTGAAATATGTGATATCCTGATAGGGAGATCTCTTAAAACAGTGCATTTTTGTTCTAATGGAGTCAATCTGAAACAACCAATTAAGAAGCCATATTCCTGTGGATAGCAAAAACGTAAAAATATGAAAATGTCCTGCTTCAGAAGGAAGAACCTCATTAATCGAAATGGAAGTATTGTCCTCTAAGGCATAACCACTTTCTAATAACCATATTTTCTCCCGTAATTTGGATAATAGCATAGTCAGGGGAATAAGTTAAATGGGACTTCGCTTAGTTTTTCAGATTCACATAGTTTCTTTATATGTATTTTTTTTTTTTTTTTTAGCATTGGTTCATTATGCTATTCAATGAAGAATAATAATCGTCAAGCAAAAAAGTATACCCTAATGTATGGAAGAGCAAGACTACTTTCTTAGTATATAAAATATATTTAAAACCCATAAAATCTACAGCAGGTGTTCTGGAGCCTTAGGCAAATAAGTCATATAGCGCCACCAACGGGAAATTCAGCCCACTCCTTTCCCCCTTTTTCTGCTTGGGATGAAATGGTGCTCTAGGCGGTCACCTACCTTTGTCTACCTGTTTAACATTTTAATATGTTTAAGAGAGTGGAATTGGAAGTTTCTTTCAAATTATGATTTTTTTTTTGCATTTTTTTTAATAAGAGGGGTTGAATTCAAAGTTAGATAATGAATCAGGTTTTATGATGTGACCACCCACAGTTATTTATCACCTTTTCTAAAACTTTTACTTATTTAATTCATCTGGTGGAGTGCTATACATTTTTTCAAATTGATCTTTAGACCAAAGAAGGCAGCAAAGTTCTGGAGAATAAAAAAAAAACTTGGGCAATGATTTAAAGGGGTTATCTGGGAATTTAATTGAATACTATAAACAGCATTTATATTGAAAACTAAAGGTATTCCACTACCTTCATGTATTTCTTTTGTTCTCTTTTGCCTCCTTATTAATCTATGATAAGATCAGTGAAGCATCCTGGTTGCGGAAGGGTCAGTAGTTCTCCTGCAGATATTTCCTACAAGTCCCAGAATCCATTGCAGTTACAATCTAGGACTTCTCTGAACCCGCCTCCTAGTCCTCCTAGCACTATTCATCATCATTCTTAGACATGTACACCTCATGCCCCTTGCATCTCTGCTCCAGTTAACTTCCTGGTTGCCTGCAGCAGACTGTGTGTAGTACAGTCACCAAACAGTATGTAACATGGTAAAAAGCCATTCTTTCCTCATCCCATAATACATGTAATTCAAGTACAAATATATATGATTCGGATTATATATCTCTATGTATGTGCTGTTCATCCCTCACAGAAGGTACACAGCTATACCCTCATTGTAACTCTGATTGCTGTGGGGGATGTGGCATCACCCAGCTTTCCTCAACTCTGGATAGCCTATCTAGCATCCAAGAAAGGTGGGTGACCTCACATCCCCTACAACAATCAGATTTTGATCATGGGAAAGCTGTGTGCCTGCTGTAGGGGATGTGTCATTCTCTCTGCACACAGTGATGTCAGGGTAGTGTTTCATAATGCTTTACTCTGGCACCACTACTATATAAAGAGCAGAAGGCAGACTTTTTTCTAACTGCTTTTGAATAATCTCAGACGTCCTAATGCACATTCAGCCAATCAAACAATGTAAGTCTTCTGACCATTTCCGCCTATCTGAAGAGGTAAAGACAGGGCAAAGTAATGAAGACAGCTGGTATTTATTATTCACTACGGAGACATAGTTATTACTTTATGTGTTTAACTCTCTCTCCCTCCGACTCTGAATGTTTTATTTCCTGTCAGCACCTCTGTTTACATAGTGACTGATAAGTCAGTGTATGCAGCCAGCTCTTCTCAGCCCAGGTCACACCCACTATAGTGTTTCAGAGCTGAGCCTGGCTTCGAAGCATACCCACTGAGTGATGACAAAATGTCCATAGACTCAGAAGAAAAACCATGTGAATCATGGACATCACATGGTAGCAGAAAGTAGGAAAAAGGGGAGAAAATGGCTCTCTGCCTGGTTATGCAAAACAGAACAGGTAAATATTTTTTAATAAGTGTCAATTACAAAGTTCAATATAATTAAGTTGTGAGCTCTGTAACAAATAAAAAGATAATCCCGGAAAAACCCCTTTGAGAAAAAAGGGCTCATCTTCATATGAACTGATTTTTGTCCAGGCTTCTCGGTATTCTGCATTTTGCTGTTGGCACAGATTCTAATTGATTGGGCTGAAGATTCTATAATTAAGGCAAACATATATAACACCCATATATAACTCAACTCTCCTACTAAACAAGAATAAAAAAGTATAATGAACTATTGACAGAGGCATAGTTATTTCAAGCTAGTCCAGTTTGACATGTGGTGAATGTTAATTATTTGGTATCTTACAGGTTAGGTGTGAACAGTGTCGAAAATGACTGAGCGTTTTGATTGCCATTACTGCAAGGAATCTCTGTTTGGAAAAAAATACCTTCTGAGAGAAGAAAACCCATATTGTGTGAAATGTTATGAGAATCTGTACTCCAACACCTGTGAAGACTGCAAGAAGCCAATTGGCTGTGATGGCAAGGTATGCCAAAATTTCTGCTTACTCGACTGAATGGTACATTATTTTTGTTGCTGCAGATAAGTGGAACCATATACAAATGGAAGTGATCAATTCAGAAATATACTTTTCTTATCTGCAGGAAGACTCTCCTCCCATTGTTGGCATAGGGGTGGGTCAGACTCAAATCTGTATAGTATATCCTGCTGATATGCCATGGATGTCTAGATCCTTCTGCCTAATTGCGTGCAGTCTTGCTTTGCTTACCTTTTCTGTTTCTGGATCCATGAGTAAAGGATACATTATTCATAAGTGTTTTCTATTCTTCATTTACACAGTTTCCCAGCACGTGATGTAGGTACGTCTGTAGGGGTCAATTTATTTGCACTCACTTCATCTTGCCTTTACTTCCACTTAGGTTACAAATATAGAATAAATCATATCCCAACACAATCACACCCCAGATACACACAGCCATACATACAATGAAGGTCCTCAACACATAGACATACTTCTCTTCAGCAGTTGTGGGGTTAAACGCTCCATAGAACTTCATGGATTATGAAGATTCCAAATTAATAAATTTTTATTACTTTTTATTTTTGTGCTTTATGTGTATGGGTAGCTTAAAAGGGTTTTTACCACAAAGGCTTTTTATCCCTGGTTTGTCCTGTTTCAGTTTTTAGTGTGTTCAAAAGGGGACGTGTAATATTTGTTTGAACTGCATATAATGTGACCCAGCAGGCTTGACATCACCATGCCTTTCGCCACAGTGTGCTCACTCTAGTCAAACAAAGGTCTTTTTTTTAATGGAAAGAACTGTGAGTAGCTACTCACAGTTTAACTGGTCAGCATTTCTGCCTTTCAACATAGGGGTCCTAGGTTCAAATCCCTGCAGGAACCAAATATGGATGTTTTTTTCTCAATACACACACCTATTTTTATTGATTCTTATGCTTCTTTTTCTACTTATTTATTTGCACAGTTTGACTAATTACTAAGGAATACAGAGGACAGGAGTAGAATGACAGCACCTGGGGTTGAATACTCAGCAGTGGGTGTGTGTGATTACTAAGCAGGGAAGAGATGACAGTAGCTGCCTGAGAGTAGAGGTGATGTGTGAGCATGTGCGGCAGAAACTGAGGAGCTCTGGTCTGGTCAGCAGTTGTATCCTCTAGAGAAGAGCTGTATGCTATGGATCACTAAGGTAGCAGCAAAAACAAAAATTTTTAATAATGATGAATGGTGAAAATGCTTATTATTTAATTCGCAAGCTTCTCGCATCAATTTTGCTTCGTGGTAAAACCCCTTTAAGCTCAGGTTATGGCTAATCCCAGGGTCCAATCTGCAATAAAAGTTCTTAACCAGGTCAAAAGTTTTATTCTCTTAGGCCCCATTGACATCACATTTTTGGGCTCTGTTTATGGTATCCATAGGGATACCTTGAAAAAAATGGAGTTGGACTATGTTTGCTCTATTTACTGAACGTAAATGCTTTAAGTATCGGCCACAAAGGTGCAATAGATCATGCTTTTGTGTCCGACAAACCTACATTTGTGAAATTTATCAAACGTGGTCCGATTCTATAGATCCATATGGCCATGTCACAGCCCCCCGATGTAATGTAATGTCAAGGGGGCATCAGTTGTACAGTCATTTTTGCAGTTTTACTATAAATTACTGCTTCTTTGAGGTAGACATGGGTAAAGCTCATTAAAACTGTGAAACAGCGGCAATTTATAGTGAAATTGCATGCCTTTTTTTGATGCATGGTTTTTAACCACGCACCAAGGACTATGGCACAATTATTTTGTGTGAATATACCCTAAAAATATTTGCTAAATAAGGAACATTCACTCTACCTTGTATAAAAGTAAAAAGAAAAAGAAGATAATAGGAGGACAAAGAGAAAGAAAATTCTCTGGCATTGGCATGGTATTAAAGGGGTTTTGCCAGGATCTCATTTCATACCTCCTGTATCCAGCTCTTCAGCTCTCTGTGCTCAGAAGGGGCGTGTGTGATTTGTTTAATTTGCATATCATGTGACCCAGCAGGATGACATCACCAGGCCTTTCCTCTCTGTAGTCAAAGAAAGGTCTGTTTCTGTAAAGCATTGTGAGTAGCTGAGAGGTAAATCTTTTGCTTTTCCAGGCACAAGGGTCCTAGGTTCAAATCCCTGCAGGGAACAAACCTGTAGATTTTTTTTTCTCTGTATCAATGCACAGACCTCATTGAGGTTTCTATTTTTAAGTATTTGCACTGTTTGACTAATTACTAAGGAGTACAGAGGATGAGAGTAGAGTGACAGCACCTGGGGTTTGAACACTCAGTAGCTACCTGAGAAGAGTGGTGATGTCTGAGCATATGTGACCAGGACTGAGGAGCTCTCAGCCCTGCTCGTATCCTTTGGAGACAAGCTGTAAACAATGGATCACTAAATGAGCAGCTGAAACAAAAACGGTGCAAAATTTTTAATAATAATGAATGGTGAAAATGTTTGTTATTTCATTTTCAAGCTTCCCATGTCAATTTTACTTCGTGGCAAAACCCCTTTAAAGTAATTGTAACAAAATCTCATAATTAGTTGTGACTTTTTTGCTGTATGTGAGAAGTTCTTTCTTACTGCCATGAAATTAGTAGTTGGAGACAATGGAAACCTATATTGATCCAACACAGCACTATATTACATTCTCCCCTGTTTTATACAAGTGGCATAAGGGCACTTGTTAAAGGCAGAATATAATAGTAGGACCAGAACTAGGCTTACTTACTGCTGCATGACAGGTACTATTGCTCTTTGTATCTTTTTAACTTACAATTTTGCACATCTATTAAAACTTATTAGTCTAGTCTGAGCTTGTTCATGTCACTGCACATCAGCAATACGTCCAATGTCAAGACACACTTTCTCTGCCTTTTGTGCTATTGATTTTTATTTTACACTCTCACAACATCATTCTAATTAAAAGCAAACATTTCTATATCATAGATGCTAGTGATTCCAGTCACTAGAATAGTATTTGTTACATGAAAGCTTATATTTTCAAAGCAAATTAGATTTTGAAAATGGGTTTCTAGGTAGATAAAACACTCCAATTTTTTGGGGCATGTTCATAGCTCAATGGCTGGACTAAACTGACCCCAGAAGCTTGCAACTCTGGCCTTTATGCTAACTAGGAAAAAATTAACAGGTGCAGATAATTGCTTGAGCAAAAGCTCACATACCCCTACTTCTAGTGGAACAATTAGATGAAAAAACTGCACACCAACTTGACACCTGTTCACACCAGTATGCAGAAAAGCCGCAGTATAATGCATGGGGAGATTGCACAAATGCAAAAATACCAATAGAAGAATCACTCACACACTCTCACTGCATGAGGGTGGTGATTGCCGGTACCACAATCGCATATAATAAGGCGATACAGAAGGGTGCCATAAATACAGACACGTGTGGTGCACCATGCCGGCTTACAACCTATTAGTGACACCCATACTATTAGATTATGTGGGCTGCCCAGCACTTTCTGGGTGTCCAACACAAAACACAAGCACCCTCCGCTCCCCAGCACTGTTGGGCAGATAAAAAATATTACATACTGAAAAAATGTTAAATATGAGCTATTAGTTGGTACGGGGGTCCCAATACACAAGCTCACAAGCCTCGTCATGGCTCCTCATGTCTTGTGAGTCCCTGCACTAACAATTTACAGAAAAAACATACAAACTAAGGGACATTACTTACCCCCAAAACACTCCAATTCTTTGGGGCATGTTCACAGCTCAATGGCTGGACTAAACTGACCCCAGAAGCTGGCAACTCTACAATTGCATATAATAAGGCGATACAGGCGATATTTATGGCACCCTTCTGTATCGCCTTATTATATGCAATTGTAGTACCAGCAATCACCACCCTCATGCAATGAGAGTGTGTGAGTGGTTGTTTTATTGGTATTTTTGCATTTGTGCAATCTCCCCATGCATTATACTAAGGCTTTTCTGCATGCTGGTGTGAACAGATGTCAAGTTGGTGTGTAGTTTTTTCATCTAATTGTTCTCCTAGCAGTGGGGGTATGTGAGCTTTCGCTCAAGCAATTAGCTGCACCTGTTAGTTTTTTCCCAGTTTTCGTAAAGGCCAGAGTTGCATGCTTCTGGGGTCAGTTTAGTCCAGCCATTGAGCTGTGAACATGCCCCAAAGAATTGGAGTGTTTTTTGAGTATGTAATGTCCCATTTTTTGTATGTTTTTTCTAGGTAGATATTTTGTGGAATTATTGACAATGTTTAAATAAAAAGGACAGACAAGCAGAAGGGCAGGTCGCTAATCAGAGCACTGTAAAGGCAGAGACGTACGATGAAATGATACAAAAGCAGAAAGGACAGAAAGATGACAAATGAAGGGCAAAGAGACTGTAAATGGGACACAAAGTAACAATGTTGGAAAGAGGAGTAACAATAATTAGTCATGCATATACAGTATGCTAAACATTGTTCTTGTGTAGAAATATTTTAGCAAAATTGGGCTATAATTTTAATCTGTGTAATCTATAATGCTAATTTACAATGTCTACATCTATAATATGAAAAGGGAAAATTCCTGATTTTATCACTGCAACCACTACCCTTATCTTGGGACTAGAGGACCAAATGCTTATTTAAATTGCAAAAACATGTAGAAAATTTATTAAAAAGTCCCATAAATACAAGACTTGAATGACAGCAGTTGTACTACTTGCGATTATGGTGGAGAACATTCCATAGTAAGCGGTATAATAGATGTTGAAGACGTATTTTCATCTGCAGTACTGCGACTGCATAGCTCTGGTCGCTCCGGCTTGGAGCACGGCAGTACCTGACAGGCGGGCGTGTACGCCCTGCGCCACGCCCGCCTGTCAGGTACTGCCGTGCTCCAAGCCGGAGCGACCAGAGCTATGCAGTCGCAGTACTGCAGATGAAAATACGTCTTCAACATCTATTATACCGCTTACTATGGAATGTTCACACCATAATGCAAGTAGTACAACTGCTGTCATTCAAGTCTTGTATTTATGGGACTTTTTAATAAATTTTCTACATGTTTTTGCAATTTAAAGAAGCCTGCCATTTTTCTCTGCTGTTGACTGTGTTGAGGGTTGAGGAGCCCTGGCTAAGGCAGACTTGCCCTATAGCGGTCTTTGTACTTATATGAAAAGTAGCTACGTTGAAAAATAGATGCAAATGCTTATTTGTCAGCACTATCTTTAGCACGAAAGTAATATTTTGCAGCGTCAGGTTTGTTGGTTAGTAGTGCAGTACCTGTGGAGATGGGAATAACATGAGCAGCGTTGTGCACCCTCTCCATGGGTCATGTAGCAGCTAGAGGTGCATTTCTATGGTATTGTATTAAATACAGTGAATACATGTTCAAAGTGAAGCTGTCACATTGAACATGCTGCTAGATCTGCTGGTAGAATTTTTTAGAACAGAAAGAGCGAGGCTAAATGATATAATGCTGTGAACAAGAATTTACGATTCGAAATGCATAAGCTGAGTAGACACCACAGCTGCATGTTGTCACTATGCTCATATTTTAAATAGTTTTTCTAATAAAATCTGAAAAAGCTGTTTTACTGTACAAGTGGAATCCATCACGTTTATCATATCGTTATTTGGGGAAAGATTCGATAGAACTTGTAATGTATTCATTGCTTATTCTGGGTTAAGGAGACCAGTAGGCGGTGATATCAGTGATTGGCAGCTATCTCTGTATACACACTCATACAAGAAAGGCTGTCAATCACTGATAAGGCTACAGTATATATCAATCTGATCTATAACATGCTACCAGCAGATGAGATAGCATGTTTAATGTGACAGGTTCTTTTTAACTAAATGTCATACTAAGATATATCATGGAGAAACATAATCTTCTGTGCAATATATTGGCTGCTACATGTTCTAATATATCTTCTTTAAATACAAAATCAGTAGTTTTCCTTTTATGTGTATTCACATGATAACTGTTTTCCTATCTTCTATGTCTGTTTGTTTAAAACGTAGAGAAAAAAAGAACATTGTGCTCTTTAGTTTGACATGACCCAGTCAATACAGCGTCAAGCTGCCAGAAGTAATCCACATGATAGCATGTGCTATTTTCCTCAAAAATCACAGCTATACCTTTTTGTGCTAAAGCTTACTTTTTTCCAAAAAAAAAACCTACAAAAGACTTTTATTTTTCCCAACTGTTTAGAAAGCAAGGAAAGAGTGAGCATCTCTCCATTCTCCATTTCCCATTAAAACTAAGCAATAAATTATTCTTTGGAGTTGTGTCCCATTTTCTTCTACAGGGGACATCAAGAATTTCTAAACTTGGAAGGAAGTCAGAACATAATAGTCAGAAAAATATTTAGGGATTAATGAGAGCGAACTTTTAAACTCATATTTATGATTTGTTATTGCAAACTTATTTCTTAAAAACTGTTTTAGGGGAAGAATAATTCACTGTTGGCAGACAAAACTTCTAATGAGTCTATACAGTGAAAATGTAGAGGAGTTGTACAAAAAAAAAATAAAACTACTAGAGAATAGTCTGTGAATTCTTCATTCATCTTGTTATCTGATCCAAGAGGTTAAATGTATATCTTTAAAGAGCTTAAAGGGGTTTTGCGACGATCTAATGTTGAGGTGGGATCCTCCAAAATGGGTATTTAATCACTTGTCTAAATATATGTAATTAAAAAAAGTGAAGCCTGTGAGAGCTGCAGTGTTGCTTAGATGCCCTTAGTTTCCTGACTGTTTAAATTAGCTATGACCAGGAGTTGATCTGGCCCTGCTTGTGTTGTTTGCACTTCTTATCTGATGGCAGGGCACATGAATGAGCTTTGAAGGGAGGGGGAGAACAAAGCCTTTGTCTGCTGTATATAGAATGCTCTAGTTGTAATGTAATTATCTGAGTAAACATGCAGACACTCCCTGCTCAGCCCTCCTCCCTCCTCCCCTGCAGCAGTTCATGAACTCTGCCTGCTTGGATCTTATCTTCTCTCCTGAGCAGATAAGAGGGAGAAAATAAAACCTGTAAAGCTTGTGCACAATATAGTTATCCTCTGTGGTTTAGCCAAACAATGTAAGCTCAACTACAGAGGCTGAATATGGGAGGTGGGGCGATGACATCATGGAGAAGGCACTTGTTTTTTAAAACATAGAAACAAAACGCCACTTTTTTCAAGGCTCAAGAGGACAGTTCAGCCTGTTAGGTGAGGAAATCACTTCCTGGCAAAACCCCTTTAAGGTTTATATTTTTGATTTGTTCAGATGCACATGTGTGCTTTAGGGTGCACCTGATAGTAGCATGCTACATTTATGTAATATAAAATACATGTAGCCATATTTTTATAGTTACTTTCTCTAAGATTCTGTTTAATGACTGTCTCCATTAAAGTGAAGGAAATTCCAAGAGGATATTTTAGCATCCAGGTCTCGAATGTTAGCTGACATATGGATTTTTTTTACCTCAATATCCTCATCCTTTTCTTTTTCTTTACTGTTTTACATAGGTCCAACTTTGCTCCTGACTGCGGAAGTAAAAGGGCTTCCTGGCTGTTATTTTTTTTTAAAAAGGTTGATACTGGGGCTGAGGTGGAAAAAAAAAGAAAATGCATAATCACCTTTGTATTTAAACTCCCAAGTCTCTCTTCCTGTTCATCTCTTTACTTCCGACTGCTAGGGACAGATTATCACCACTGCAATCAGGCTCAAACTTACCCACCAGGGAGCAGGCAAAACCCCCATTTGGGGCCACTTCTCAGGCAGAATGGCAATGAAAGAGAGGCAAAAGACATCACTATGTACAGTCATATACAGTAGCTGTAGGTTGGGCTCTAAGAATTTACTCCAGTAGTGGGCTCCATGAATTAACTCCACTGGTGGGTCCCAGGTACCTCAGTCCAGCACTGACTGTAGCCAATGACTGGCTGTAACGGTTACTAGCTATTTCCTGACATCATTGCTTGGATTATACACTTCCGAACAGTGAAGACAGGAAATAGTACGCGACCTATGCAGTGGTGACAATCTGATACCAGCAGCCAGAAGTAAACAGATGGACAGGGAGAGAGAGCCAGGAGCAGCAGCATTGGACGAAGGGTAAATACAAAGGTAAGTATGAATTTTTAAAATTTTATTTTAGCCCCAATATATTAAATTTATTTAAGAAAATAACATCAGACAACCCCTTTAAGGACTCATACACACTGTAGAACTGTGTGCTCAGATACTGTATAGCATGTAGAACCTCAGTGAGCTGCTGTAAGTCTGTCACAAGTGCAGAATATAGAATCAATGCATCTGGGCAGGCCTACCAGTTTCTTTTCTGTCAGATATGTATGTTTTCAAATAGAAAAAAACTTCATTAGAGGTACAGTAGGGGTCACTTGCTCCACTCTGCTAGCCCTATTCGGCTGGTGTCACACATAGTATTTTGGGGGAAAATTGTCATGTTTTTGTGGAATTTTTTTGTTTTTTACCAGCAATTTTAATTTTTTTTTAATTTAGAAAAACATTGCAGTCAGATGTTAGCTGCAAATCAATACATAACTATTAGATGTACTATAGACAATGTTTTTTTTGGGTGTTTCCTCATTGTAGGTTCATTTTTGCATCATTGCTGTTTATTGCAAACACAGCATCATAAGGAGTCTTTAATGTAGTCTTTTTTGTTACAGTTCATGGCGGTTTTCTCCCATAGACCTCTATTGAGTTTTTTCCTGTTAAAAAAAATGCATGTATAAATGTGTGCAGCAGTTTTTTCTTTTGTGTGTAGCGTTTTTGTGGCATCGTTTCACATTAGAAATCATTCAGAGAATAATCATTGATCTGTCATTCACATAATTTGTCATGGGACAAACATCACAGAAAAAAGGCTCTAAATTGGATGTCCTTAAAGGAGTTCTCTGGTTTTAGAAACCTCATTTTTCATGGGACACTTTGTAATTAATTTGTTTACAAAGGACCCTTCTAACAGCTAGGAATTATCCAAAGTGGAGAGCACCTTTAAACACTATGGGAGGGAATAAGAACCAAACCAGGTTACTGGCAGAATAAGTCAAAACTTTTGCGCAAATAGCAACTTTTATGCAACTTTTTACAATTTTTGAGCTCCACCAATCACATTTCATAAAGGTAATATGAATGGTGGCTGGGTCTCCATGGCTTGATAGATTTACTATAACTTACTGGGGTAATTTATAGCAGAAATCTAATATATCTATTGTAGAATTAGATTTTGGGTCAAGGGCAGCCACAGATGCGACTAATTTATGAGAAGTGTGAGTCTGTTTCTAAATTTGTTGTCTAGTACCCTGGCATCCATATCAGTTTGACTGACATGTGTCGATCTAATATATACAAGAATGATTAATGTGGCATATGGAGAAGGAAAGGAGAAGGGGGAAAGGAAGTGCCCAAGTACAAACGTCTGCAGATAGCTAACCAGATGACTAAATCAGATCTATGAGGGACTGTTCACGTCTTGTTTTTGACTTTATCCATGGTATCTCTCAGCATACCGTAAAAAATGCTACCCCAATGTATACTGCGGCAGAGCCAGAGAGAATAACAGAGCACATGTAGTCTTATTTGGACTACGTTTGTTGTATTTGCTGAACGTACATGCTTTCTGTGACAGTTGCAGAATCGTGACCATGCCTGATAATGTTCCAAGCATAACTTGAGGCTTGTGGACCCAAATGCAAAATTCATATCAGGCCTCCTTATCTATCACATCCAAACCTTAGTACTGGTGAATTTGTATGTGGCATAGGGGCTTTTGGACCCTCTATAAGCATCATGGTTATGGTACTTGGTACAACTGTTAACGCTAAACCCTCTATAGTTACTCCCTTGGTACTAAATGACCTATGAATTATGATTGTTATTAATAACGTTTATTAGCATTTAGTCCAGCTTATTTCTATTATCTTGCTGTCCAGTGACTAACAACTACATGTGGTACTAATAACATAGCTGGAATAAATCCATCACATTACATGTAATCATTTCAAGTTATTGTTTGTAAAACCAGTGAGTAGATTACAAACTCTTGCATATTTTGTGGTGAAACGATCTGGCAAAAATTAGTGAAAAATGTAGTTAGTCTTGGAATGTATATACGAATCACAATTTAAAGATTTATATAATGGGCAGCACATTCCTAAGGTAAATAGAAAAAGGGTTGATATTTGTGAAGGAATCTCTCTTCTAAAGCTATGCCCTATAACCTACCCCAATGGAGCTGTGTCCTGTGCATACAATAGCCCCTCCTGGGGATTCTCAAAAACACAAATCATTATGACCTCAATGGCTCTAGTAAAGAATGTAAAAAATACAAGCATTGTCACAAAATTTCCCTTAATGTAAACATCAGAGTAAATAAGTGAAATGCAGAGCTGATGACTTATGTCTATGGAAAAAAGGACCACTGAACACAAAATCATTTTTGGAAATGAATCATAGAGTGATTCAAACGACAGTTTAAATATGTTACCCTTTATACATATTTTCTGTATCCTGCATTGTAATATTAAAAGATAAATGGACATAATATTTTAAAATATTTTCCAGTTTTGGGTGCTTCAGACAATTTTTTAAATTGAAAACTTAATCGGGGGGCCCAAACATTTTCGGGTCCAAGAGCAAATTTCAGATACCTCTCCCTGGGCCGCATAAAAAAAGGGGGGGGTTTTCCCTGTTAAACCCTTTATGACACTTAAAGTACTTTCCCAAAAAAGTTGAGAGTCTGGGTTCCACTTTTGGATTTTTAGAGATAAAATGGGGAGGCCCCTCCAAGAAACCCAAAAGAGGATATAAAGGGGCAACAGCTGAAATTTGGCTTAACCTAGTGATGAGCGTTTTAGTTGATATCGTCACGGGTCGATAGTCGATATCGGAATTACAATAAATACCGATGTTTTAAAAATTTAAACGCCGATGACCTTAAAGTCTAGGGGAGAGAACAAACCTTCATTTTACACCCAAACGGGGCGGGAAAGCGGAAATTTAACATCCACAACAAAAATTGTACGTGCTCATCTTGGGCAAACACTTTGGGTTATAAAAGCCACAGAAAAAAAAATCCCCCAACCACACTATCCTGCTTGACCAACAATGCCCCTTTAAAACCTCATACCCACAAATTAAAAGTCCCAGAAGGCATATATTTGAACCTCTTTTTTAATTGAACGGGAATGAAATCCCTGCCCTGGAACGCGCTGAGCCCAAACTGCATCCCCCCGATTAAAAAGTCCCGGGAAAAAGGGAGTCTTTAAACCACCATTTAGTTGAACGGGACATTACTATATCGTCCTGTACCGCAAAATTACATTAAACCTCTGACCCACAATTAAAAGTGCTGGGAAAAGGATTTTTGAACCACCTTTTTTAGTTAACGGGAATTGATTTTCTTTTGACCAGTAGCTTTAAAAACCTGTCTACCCACAGATTAAAAAGTGGGGGAAAAGGAGTCTTTCCCCACCTTTTAGTTGAACTGGACATTACATATGCCCTGAACCCCCCCCCGGTTAAAAGGGGGGGGTTTTACCACCTTTTTATTAAGGAAAAAAAGGGAAGGAATGAATTTAAAAATGTAAGTTAAAAATTTTAAAATAGGAGTCTTTAACCACCATTTTAGTTTCATGGACTTTGACTTCCTGTCCTGGGCCACAGCATGACCCCAAACCCGCTGCCCCCCAAACTTTTAAAAAAGTGCCGAAAAAAGGAGTCTTTCAACCACCATTTATTTTCACTGGAATACTAACCTGTCCGGGCCACAGATGCCCCCTAAACCTTTTTTGACCACAGATCAAAAAGTGGCACTATGTTTTTGTACGGCTGAAAAGTTTTTTTTGGTAACTGACATTTTTTAAGAATTTATTTAGGGAAGTTTTATTTTAGTTTTACATATTATCTTTTTTCTTTTTTTAAGTGTGATAACATACAACATACACCCCTCCCTGATTTTTTTAAAGGTATTTTTACACGGTAAAATTGTTAATTCTCCCACCCCCCATAAAATAAAAATGTCCTAATCATCCCCAAAACACTTCTTAGTTGAAAACATTTGCCCTCCGGGTTCTGAGGTGATCACCCATCAATTCAAGGGTTCATTTTCCCCCAATCCTTCTTCAGTGATTGGGCAGACTCCCCTGGGATAAAAAATTGATGGACCCCATAGTGACTCCAGCCCCGAAAATTTTAACCCCAAATTGTGAAATTTTTTTCCACCCGGGGGGGGGGGCCTTTTTTTTTTCACTATAACCTCACAAAATTTATTTTTAAAAATCAAAAAAACCTTTGATTGCCCCTAACGGTGAGAGAGTGCGCGTCACCCATCTTTAACACGGAGGTCCAGCGCCGGGGCCCCGACTTACAGTGGGTGCGGTGAGAGCCCAGCTAGCGTCTGTATCTTTTTAAACACAGAGGTCCGCTCCCAGGGCCAGACTACAGTGGGGTGGGGTGGAGCCCGCTAGCGTTTCATCATTAAAACGCGGGTTCAGCTCCCGGGGCCCGGGGGTTTTACAGTTGGGGTGCGGTGAGAGCCCGGGCGGGGCGTCCTCATCATTTCCGGAAAAATGCCCTTAACGCAGCAACGAAAACAGTCGTGCTGAAGCAGAGTGCGAAGTGTGGGTGACCTCCACCTCCCCCATTACACAGTCAAGCCGGGTAGCCTTTTTGCCCCTCGTATGGTGCGACCAATTGAGCTTCATTTGGAAAACTGGGGTTAACGCTCCTGTTCCCCCCGTCCCCTTTTTTTTGGCTTCTTTTTCAATTTTACTAAACTGCGGGGGAAATTTGTCTCTTTCTTTTCTTTCCCCGGCTCCATACCCATGTCCCTGAATAACCTACATCTGGTAAAGTTTTCCTGTCCCTCCCTTGTACTTCAGGGGAATTTTTTACCAGCTATTTTGTACATGAAAGTTTTTAGTATTTAATTCTAGAAAACAATTTTTAAAAAAGGGATGGAATCCCCCCCGCCCTTTTTTTCTTTTTTTTAAATTGTATTAAATGGGGTCTCAATACGGGGGATTGTATTTTGTTAAAGATCTTGCAAAAACAAGTCATTTTGCAATATTGTCCATTAATTGCCCTACTATTCCTTTTTTCTGACAGCCCCCCCCTTGAGCCACTTTGACAATTGGAAGAACAAATGTCTGTTGAACCATTTTTTTTTTTAAAAAGGACCTTTGTTAGCTGCATTAAAAAAAACCCCAAAAAACAAAAAATACCCCTTTTAAACAAAAGAAAAGTAAAAAAAATTTTAAAAAACTTTTTTTTTAAAATTTTTCAAAAAGGCCTGACCCCAAAAAAAAAAAAAATGTTTTTAAAATTTTTAAAAAAGGAAAGGTTTAAAAAACCCCATTTTTTCCCAAAATTATTTTTTGTTTCCCACGAAATGAAAAAAATTATAAAAAATTTCGCCAAAAAAATTTTGGGGGAAATTCCCAAAAAACCCCAAATTTTGTTCCAAAAACATTAATTTTTGTATCCCCAAAAATCCTTTAAAACCAAAAATGCGAAAAAACAAAATAAATAAAAAATGGGAAAACATTTTTAGAAATTTGGTTTTTACGGGTTTTCAAAACCTAAAAATGGGATTGGGGGGGGGGGGGGGGGGGGGGGGGGGGGGGGGGGGGGTGGGGAACGGGGACAAAAAAAGATAAAAAATCATTTTAAAAAAAAGATAAAAAGGGCCATTTTTTTTTTAAAGGGGGTGGGGAAAAACCCCTTTTGGGACCCCGGGTTGGGGAAAAAAAAATCCTAATTTTTGGCAAAAACCCTTTTAAACCCTTTGGGGGGAAGGGGGAAATTTGGGCGGTTAATGCCCCACCTGAAGGTCCCCGATTGCACGGGCGGGAAAAACCCCTGGGGGAGGGGAGCCGGGGCCCAAACGCCCCTTTTTTACCCAAAAAATTTCCCCCCAAAACAAAAATCTTTTAAACTGCTGACCTGTCTTAATTTTGGTTTATTGTCCCTTTTCAAAACGTTTGGGTTTAAAAAAAAAGGGCACCCGGGGTCCCCCCGTTTTTCCCCTTCCCCCTCACTAAAATTCACCTTTCTGGGCATCCGAGTTGTTACCTAAAAAACAACAGACCAAAATTCTATTACTCAAATCCCACCTGCAATCCATTTGGGTTGGGGGGGGAAAAAATTGATTTTTTTAAAACCATCAGGAGGGGGGAGAACTGTTGTTATTTTGGGGCTAATGCGAGGTTTTTTAGGAAGGAGCTCAAATTTGTAGGTGGGCCTATTTCCCAAACCCCCTTCGGGGCACAACCCATCTTCCCCTCCCCCCCACCTAAAATTGCCCCAACCCTTTCCCAATCGGTAACTCTTTTTTTTAAAAAAAACCCCTTCCCAATTTTTTCCTCCAGCACAGGTTAAAAGCCCTGGGCGGAGATAAAAAGGGGCCCGGGGTTATAGCTGGGCCCCGCCACCCCCGAAGGGGAAAAAAGGAAAAAGCGGCTTGGGTTCGCGGGGGGAAAAAAAGGGGGGCCCCCCGGCCCCTTCTCCCGGGGCCCGGGGGAAAAATTTTGGGGGGCCAGGCCCGGTAAAACCCCCCAAGGCCCTGGCAAGGGCAGCCCACGGCATTTTTGGGGCCCCAAAACGGCAGGGGTCAGAGGGCCCCCGCCCCATTGGGCCAAAACCCCCGGGTCCGCAGCGTTTTCCCGGGGGGGTTTTCGGCAAGGGGTTGGCCCGGCCCCAATGGGGCAGGGAGGGGGAAACCAGGTTTTGCCCCCCAAGGGGCGGGTTTGGGGGGGGGGGGATGGGCCCCCAAGGCCCAAGGGACGAAAAAGGGGAAAGGGGCCGCAACCCCGCCTTGGCCCCCCGGGAGGTTTGCCCGGGGGGCCCTTTTTTTTCGGCGAAAGGCCCGAATTGGGGAAAGGAGTTTGCCCCCCCTTTTTGGGGCCCCGCCCCCCCGTATGCCCCACCCCTTTGGGGCCCAAATTTTTCCCCGCCCCCCTTTTGGGGGAGGCCTTAAACCCCCACGGTTGGGCGGCCCCAGGTTAACAACAGGCCGGTTTTGGGCGGAGCCTAGGGCCCGGGGGAAAGGCCCGGGACCCCCCCCTGGGTTTTTAAGGGGGGCCCGGGGCCTAAGCCCCCCCCCAGGAAAACCCCCCGCCCCCCATGGGGGGCCCGAGTATAGGGCCGGCGGGTTATAGCCAGGTTGGGGGCGGGGGCTTTTGGGGCCCAGTGCGAAAGCCCCGAAATTTTTTGGGGCACGGGGGGCCGGGCGGGACGGTTTTTAAAAAGGCCGCTCGGCATTTAATTGGGGGCGCAAGGGCCATGGTTGGGGGGAACCCCTTGGCTCAGGGGAAAGGCCCCAAAGGGCCGGCAAAGGCCCGGCTTTTTTTTGGGGGGGGTTTGGGAAAAGGGGTTTTTTGGGCCCCAAAAAGGAGCAAATAGGCGCAAAAGGGGTTTGGGGACCCTAAACTCAAAAAGGGGGGGGATTGGGCCCTTTGGGGGGGGGGGACCCGGGGGCGTAGGCTGAAGCCTCCCTTTTTCCCCCGGGCCCGGGGGAGGCGCTTGGGGTGGCAAAGGAGGGGGGGGGAAACGGGGTGTCCCCGGGTTGGGGGCCCGGGCCCCCCCGGCCTTTTTTGGCCCTGGCCCCCACAATCCCGATCCCCGAGGCCCCCTTGGGGGGAAAACCTTTGTTTTTGCCCCCCTTTTGGGACGGAAAGGCCGGGGATTTGCAGGGGGGTTTAACCCGGGGGGGGCCCCCGGGGGGCCGGTTAGGCCTGGCCTTTTTTTCAAAAAGGGGGGGGGGTTCCCCTGACCTGGTCAATCTTCGGTTTGGCCCGGCCCCCTTTTTTTGGGAAAGGGGGCCTACTCACTCCACTCTTCCCCTTCCCCCTTGGAAAACCCCCGGGAAGCAAATTTGCTAAAAAAAAACTTTTGGATCCCACAAAGTCTCCAAACAATCAAACAGGGGCCCTTTCCGCATTTCTTTCCAAGGGGGTAAAAAAAGGGTGAAAATTGGGCCCGGGGGGGGATTTTTTTCCATTACCGGTTCCTTTTCCCCCTTATGGGGTCAAAGGGGAAAAACATCCCTCTTT
>JAODAL010021116.1:0-67796 GCA_025379985.1 Phyllomedusa bahiana | reverse complement strand
TTTTTAAAAAAGGGGAACGACAGCAAAACATATATAAAAGGGGTGTTAAACCTTCTGTTTTGCTTGAATTACATTTAATAAATGTACCTGTTCCGACTTACATACAAATTAAACTTAACACATTTACAGTCCCTATCCTGTTCGTAACACGGGGACTGCCTGTATCTATATAAAGTCCTATGAGAGTTGTCATTTCTCTTTGCCTTCCTCTAGGGATTTTATTACTTCCTATAATTACTTTCTTAAAACTTGATTTGTGTCCCATCTGTTTCCACCCAGGGTGCTCCGGCCAGCTGGTGGAATCACTTACACTTCCAGCATCATGCCAAACCCAACTGTTTCCGCAAGGACCCTGATATTAACATGCACCCTCTATTCTTTGCACTGGGCAAGACGCTATCAGTGGAGGTGAGTGCACATCTTATGGTCATCTGTAGTGTTGAACTTCGGATTTCAGTTGGGACAACTCAGTGTGATCTAAAATTTGGGCAACCAATCAGCAGCCTGCAGGAAAATGGGGGAAGCTCGCCAGTGTATGATACACTTCCATTTTCCTGCCAGACCAGTAGGCATCCAATTTGGTTTTCCCATAGGCTGCTGACTGGTTGCCCAAGATTCGGGTCTGGCTGAAACTTCCCAACTTAAATCCAAAGAGCAGCACTAGTCATCTGTCTCCATATTTTCAGAACATTAAAGGAGCACTTTCCAAAACTTGTCTGAAGCTTCTAGCATTGGCATATTACATACCAGTCCCCTTACTAACAATGCATTTACATTTGTTTGGCTTTGTCAGTGGCTTTTAATTCTCTAAATTTAGTGGTACTCGCACTTTGCCTATATAGTGTAGAAAGTCAGCAGTAGAAATGGGAAGGGAGGGTATTTGTGACATAAAAATGGAGCCTACTACCTGGTGTTATTATGTACCTCAAGGTCATGTCATTTGGGATTCCAAGGATAACACTAGCTTTTTAGCTTTTGTTAGCATTACTCTTTGCATTGTGTGCCAAGTGTCATTGTTTAGAGTTGCGTGTCCTGAGCAATGTCATGCACATACTAAGGGTATGTTCACACAGCATTTTGGAACAGTTTTTTATTCCATGAAAAACGCATTGAAAACTGCATCCAAAAAACGTATCCAAAAACGCATCTGCAAAGGCGCTTTTGGATAAGTTTTGCATGCGTTTTTCAATGCGTTTTTTTTCAAATAAGACGTTAAAATTTTGAGACAAAATATTTCTTTATTAAAAAAAAAAGGTTTAAATAAAATTTCCAAAAACAATCATCATTGAGGTTTATAAAATTTGCCCTGAACAAAAACCCGGGGCACACACAGGCATTCAAATTTCAATCCAATGCGTTTTTCAGATGCGAAAAGCGCATCCAAAACATACCCAAAAGTGTGTTGCGTTTTTGGATCCATTTTTCAGGCTTCAAAAGCGCACTCCATTGTTTCCTACGGTGATTTTACTTGCGTAAAACGCAAGTAGAATTGACATGACAATTCTTTAAACGGATCTGAAAAACTCATCGAAAAGACGCAAGTAAACACGCATCAGCAATCACTCGTCTGAACGCCGATGCGTGTTTTACATTGAAACTAATGTAAATTACACTGCTCATTGTTAGATCCGTTTTTGGGTCTGAAAAGCAGATCCAAAAACGGATCTGAAAAAACGCCGTGTGAGCATACCCTAAGGGTGCTTTCACACGGTGTGTTTTTGGTGCATTTTTGATGTGTTTTTCAATGCGTTTTTTGTGCAGGAAGGCACAGCAATGCTGTATATTGCTGCACAAAAATCGTGGCAAAAATCGCTGTAAATTTACGGTAAAATCGCAGTAATTACCGCAAATTTTTCCGCGATTCCTGTGCAGCAATGTACAGTATTAATTGCTGTGCCTTCCTGCACAAAAAACGCATTGAAAAAACGCACCAAAAACGCCGTGTGAAAACACCCTTAGTCACAAAAGACAGTGAGTTAAGTGATGGATACATTCTAGAGGTGTTACATATTGCACACAATAATGTCAAAGTACAGGTGTAACTGATTACACCTGTACAAGAAAGTACAATTGATAGGTGCCTATTGAGTCCAATGCACACAGTGATGTGACAGTGCACGAATAAAGCACATAGTGATATAAAAGACCCTGCTGTATAGAAAATGTGAAGAATGCACACACTGATATCACAGTATACATCAGGCATCCTCAAACTGCAGCCCTCCAGCTGTTGGGAAACTACTACTCCCATCATGCCCACTGATATAGATTATATAAATGCATGATGGGAGTTGTAGTTTCCCCAACCGCTGGAGGGCCGCAGTTTGAGGATGCCTGGTTTACATGATATGCACACAATGATGTAATAGCAAAATAGGGAACTAAACTATGATGTTACAGCACAAGGGTAATGAACACATTGACGTCAAAGTACTGGGACGATTTTACAAAATCTGAGCAATGTTCACGGTCATGTGACAGCTTTCAGATAGTGGAAACTTCAGAGGTGTTCAGGGTTAGATATCTTGGCTGCCGCCTTCTAGGAAAATAAGCCACAGCTGCTGATATGCTGTGTCTGGTATCTGCAGCTCAGCTCTATTGGAGTGAATGGGGCTCTGCTTCAATACCACATACGACCTGTGAGCAGGCACGTATTTTTGGAGAAAGGAGCCATGTTTTACAACCCCTCTGATGGGATATTGTACAAAGTGATCTGACAGTACAGGGTTAAAGAGAATGTGTCATCAAAAATAGACCTATTGCTTGAATTGTGTTTTTATATTTTTTCAAAAAATTTGGTGACTTTTGTAAAATATTCCAGGTCACTATATATTTTTATAGAAATCCTGCAGCTTTCACTCTGGACACTAAGCCCAATAATATTCTGACACTTCCTGTTCTGCAGAGATCACTTCTCAGCAGTCTCCTTATTATCATCAGACGGGATTATACTGACAGCTAACACTGATAGCCTGTTTCCCCCAAAATAAGACACGACCGAAAATAAGACATAGTGCATTTTTTTATGCAATTCAGAGTTTGGCTGCTGATGTTTGTGATGAAATCACTACAGTATAGTCATACATGTTGATGTTTTGTTCAACAAGAAATGTGAATTGTTGATAGAAAAAAAAAACATCCCCTAAAAATAAGTCTTAGCTCGTCTGTAGGAGCAAAAATATAAATAAGACATGGGCTTATTTCGGGAAACGGGGGGATAATTTATAACACAGGATCCACCATTCACAATAAAGGATAGCCACAGATTACCCTCCACTCCTTCCTGCACAATGACCTCTGCACAGGTCACAGAGCATGCCCACAACTCTCTCCCATAGAAATCAGTCAGCTCCTGATTATGGATGGTAATTACAGCTTCTCCTCACCTTTATAGGTATAAAAAGTAGCCCGAACATCTTCTCCTATTGACTTTAATGGGGTTTGAATCGAACCGAACACCACTACTGTTTGAAGTGCGACTCGAACTGTTCGCCCATCACTACTCCTGATCACAGGAATCTAAGGTCCATGTAGCTGCAGTAAAGCATTTATCTGAATACTGTTATTTAGGGCTGTGGAGTCGGTGCCTATTTTGCAGGAGTCGGAGTCGTCATAAAATGGACCGACTCCGACTCCCAAAATTATATAATAAGTTGGTCCAGTTAGTTTGATGCAGTGCAAAGAGAAATTTTATATACAGTCATCTTACATCTTATACATAAAGTGACTTGCAAGTTTTTAGCATCTGTTTAAATTTCTGCAGATTTTTTCCCTTACTGCATTTTTACGTTTTAAACCCAAAAAATCAAAATTTAAATTTTTTAATTATTTTGTTATTTATTTGGGAAATCCACCTTGGGTTTTTCCAGCCCCGGCCTAAACCATCCGGGGCTCTGAATCAATTAAAAGCATACTTACCAAAAATTTTCTGACCCCAGGTCTTTTCAAACACATTCAAAAATCAAAACATTGTTCCCCTTTTTTGCCTTTCGTTTCTGTATACCTAAATACTTGATTTTTGTATCATAAGGTATAAGAAACCGGGATGTTACCTTTTTTACTATAGTAAAGTTATCATTTAAAACATGCCCTTTTTGAGGAGTCGGATTTTGGGGAAAAAATTGGGGTTTTCCGGGGTCGGGGCTTTGGCTTGCCGACTCCACAGCCCTGGTTATAATCAGCTCAGGTAAGGTGGCTTCCACCTTTCACCCTGAAAAAAACCCCCAATAAAAAATTTTACAACCAAAAATAAGAACAAAAAAGAAAAAGAACATGTATCAGTATCTTGTAATTGGTACAAAAAATATTAAAGCTGACAGCAAAAAGTACTCCAACCTCTCCTTAGGGTTGGGAGTGGAAATACCCTTGACTTTAAACCCAAATTTTGGCCCTTTTCTTTTTTTCCGCCCCATAAAATTTTTTTCTTTTAAATTTTCCTGCGGGCTTGGAATAAAAAAAGAAGAAATACATGCCGTATAATCACCAGCACAAGTACTTCTTCTTTCATTTTAGTATCTAAACGCGGGAAAACCTAAAGATGTGGAGACTTTGCCAGCCCTTTTAAATTTTTACTTTATGATTTTTTTTCCTCTAAAAGGTTGGTCCTCCGGCTCTTTTTCCCGCCCCAAATTTTCAGTGGTATACCCCTTCACTCTTGGGGCCCAAGCGCAACATGGGGGGTGGGTTTCTTATTCTTTATGTAAAAAAGTCACCTTCGATTTATTTAAAAGGGGTTTTTCCACATGTAAAGTTAAACCAGGGTATCCCCCCAAAAGGGTTTATTTAATCACTTTTCTAAAAATTTTTTTAAAAAAAAATTGCAGCCTAAAGGGGCTACAGGCCCCCAAAACCTGCCCTTATTTATTTAAAAAAGCTTCTTTTAATACGACCGGAGAAAAGACTGCGGGCCCGGGGGCTTGCCAAAACACTTCTTATCTGTTTGAGAGGGAGGCTGAAAAAACTTTAAAGGAAAACCGGGGTAAAAAATATTTTTGTGTTTTGGGTATAAAAAAACCACTATTTTTTAAGTGTATTATCTGAGTAGATCCCGCTTTTTTCCTGTTTTGCCCAATAAAAAATGAAGAACTTTCAAAAGCTGGGGAGAAAGCTTTTTGTCTTTTATATACGGGAATCCACTATTTTTGGGTTTGATTATTTGATGAACATTTCACACCGTTCCCTTAGCAGGCTCTGTGCCGGCATCTCCTCTCCACCCCGGGCCCTGGCTTTTTTTACATTTGCTTCTTAGCAGATAAGGCACTCCTGGCAAAACCCCTTTAAAGCATTTAAAAGAGTTGTCTTACAAGGGGATCCCGCCCTTTTTTCCCCCTTTGGGGTAACCGGGAACATTAGGGGGGGGGGCCAAAGCTTTTTGTAGAGGGGGCAGGGGGTCTCACTTTTTGGGACCTTTTCCATGCTTTAAACAGTGGTCGTCCCTTTCCTACCTTTTTTAAACTTGTCCCCGCTTCTCCGGGCTCACATTTCATTTAAAACGTGCCCGGGGAAACTTTTCAGCTCTGCTAGCTTCTACAGAGCTAGCAGAGCTATATATTTTCATGAGAGGAAGCTTCTAGTGAGAAAAACTAGACACACTATTATCTCTAAAAAACCCTATTCCCGGGGCCCTACAACGAACCCGGGTTGGGGAAACAAACATCTCCCATCATGCCCACTGATACAGTTTAAAAAAAATTTGCATAAGGATTTAGTTTCCCCAAAAGGCGGGAAAGGGCCCTACGTTGCGGGAACCCCTGCTTTATTTTTTTTGATGAAAATTACACATAAAGGGCTCTGCAAACCCTCAGATGGTAGGGGGCCCTTGCTCCCATCCAAACTCTGGGGGGGGGTTAAATTTCCCTTCTCATAGAAAGACAAATCAAAAATGAAGAGCAAAATTTTTCCGGGCTTTTAAAACAAAACCCAGAAGTAAATTTCCTTTATCGGGTGTAACAGAACGAGGTATTGGTAACGGAAAACCCTTGGGTTTAAACGGGCAGAAGATAAGAACTCTAAAAGTTTTTAAAATTAACCCAAAATTGGAACAACAATGTATTTTGTAATCCTTATTTTCTTTTGCCTACACGTCTAAAGTTAAACCATGTGGTGAGAATACCCTCTTTAAATGGTCGGCCAGTCAGCTGAGTAGCCAACATGAAAAATCACAAATCCCCTTGCAGTAAAGGGCCCAAATGTTTTTCCCCCCAATTTAAAAAAAGCTAATCCACAGGATTTAGAAGATCCAAAGGGCGGGGTGAGAAAACCCAAAAATTTTTAAAGCCCAGCCAACAAAAATTTTGGGGCTATTTGGGGTTTTTTTTTTTAACTTTTTGGGGGAAAATTTGGGCCTCCTTTTTTTCTCCAAAAATTTAAGACCCCCCAAAAAAAACAATATAAAAATTTTTTTTTTTAAAATTCAGATTTTTGGTTTGCTTCTGCTTTTTGGGAAAAAATAACTGCAGAAAAATTAATAATTTTGAGGGTTTTTTTAAACCCAATAAATGTAAATTTAAATTGTTCATAAAAAAAAAAACCCATCCCCTAAAAATAGGTCTGAGCTCTCTTTAGGAGAAAAAAATTAAAAATAAGACACTGCCCTTATTTTGGGGGAAAGGGGGGTAGAAAACATCATTCCAACCCAGTTTTTGAAATTGTTTCATTTATACTACATGGTGCAAAAATAAATGTGGCAATGTCTAAATAGAGTAGCACATGGTATAGTCCTAATATATAGGTCGCCTAATTTACCATTATTTGGTATTTTTTACCCCTTTTTATAAAAAACCCAAAAAATGCATTCACTTTTGACACTTAATTTTGGAGGGCACCAAAGTAAAATACTTTTCTCCCCCTCTTTAAAAAACCCCCTTTTTTAAGGGGTCAAGTTAAGAACGTGTCTTCAATTTTCTCTACAGGATCTGGCCTGGATGATTACATTCTATGTGAGATTCTTCATGACCTATGTTCCTCTGGTTGGGATTGGTGGCACCATCAGTCTATTTATGTTAGTCAGGTGAGTGTACACAGCTCCTTCCATACACAATGTTTTTTGAAGGGTTCCCCCCCAACAAAGTGTAAATTGGGCCCAGATTGGGTACAAATTTTTTATGTCTGGCCCTGACCTAAAACTGGGCATAAAACCTTCGATAAAAAAGGGGGGGGGGGGTTTGGCCCCAAACCCTCTAATGGAAAGGTTTCCTCCTGAATCTTGTCTGACAAATGATTGGGGGAAAAAAGGGTTGGGTTTGGGTTTGGGTTTTCAAAGGGTCCCGGGATTTTCCCTTTCTCCTTTTCTAACAGGCAGTCCCCGGGGTTTTGAAAAAAGGATGGGGACGTTTGTTTTGTTTTTTAATTGAAAAGGTTTTGTAAATCGCAACAGGGTTTTTATTTTGTCTCCCGTTTCGGTTCCCATAGCTACAGACCCGGGCCCTTTTACTGCAGCCCCAGTGGGAAACCATAAAAAAATGCCCCCGAATTCAAAGTGAAAACCCAAAAAAACAGGGAAAAAAGGTAGAGAATCAAAGTAAGAGACAACCCCCTTTTTAAATTTAAATTTTTGGAACAAGGCATAAAGGGGGATATTTTATTAAAAAGAACTCCACCCCACAAAATTTTTTTTTCTTTTTGGGTTAAATACAGGGAAGGGGGTTTTTTCATTTTTTTTTGCTTTTCCTGTGCCCCCCCGTTTAAAAGATTTCCCCTCATTTTTTCACCCCCATTTGCTTCTTGGCATGCAGGGAAATTGGGCCCTTCCCCCAGTACTTTTTTTCTGGGAAAAATGGAAAACAAGTGCCGCAAAGCCCCATAATTTTTCCCTTTTTTAACTAGGGGGCGGATGTAAATCGGAAGGAATACATCGAGGATGCCCCGTATTTTGAAAAAAGTATGGTTTATTTAAACGGAGTTTCATTTTCCAGCTTAAAGGGAAGCTGTCAGTAGGTTATGCCCCCCCCTTTCTGAGGGCTGCAAACTAGTGTCCCCGACCTCTGTTTCCAGCGCTGTTCCCCCTTTTTCTGAAGATGCAGCAGATTTTTTGAGTATTTTCCCCTCAAATCCTTATTCATGATTAAGGGGTTAACCCCGCCCACCAAAGGGTACTCCCCCCCACTGACAATTTTTCACATGTTTTTTACCTATTCCCAAAATAATAAAGGGTTTTTTCGGGTTTTAGGTTGGGGGGGCTACTTCCGATTTGGGCCCGGGGTTTTTAAAAAAAAAAACTCTTTAAAGGGCTCTTCGAGTGACTCCTTCTGGCGGGAAAAATGCAGGGAAAAAGAGCATAAATACACAAAAAATAAAAGCAAACTTCAGAATAAGGACACAGCGCTTTAAACAGCAGGGCCCGACACTACTTTTTCCGTCCTCACCAGGGGGGGCAAAAAATGTGACAGGCTCTTTAAAAAACCCCCGGGCTCCAATCAGATCGTTTTAAAAGGACACGCCAAATTTGGGAAAATAGTATTTTTTTTTAAAAATTTGTTTTTTTTGGAAATTTTGGTTTTTTTGTTTTTTTTAATTTTTTTGTTTTTTTTATTTCGGAAGTCCTATAAAAATTCAAAATGGCATATAAAATATTGTCCCTCTCTGGACATGCGAGAGAACTTTTGTATAGCAGAGCAGACTAATCTCGCCTTACTTCAGCTGCTACTTATCTCAAATAGTATTTTAATATAGAAAGGTAATAACAATGACTGCTCTATTGTTCTCTCCAGAAGGATAGACTTATCAAAAGACCATGGAAATTTTAAAAAAGGAAAATGGGTTTAAATTTACTTTGAGAAAGGGGAGGGGGATTTTTCACACTATCAATAAATGCGATAAATTTTTTTTTTTTCAAACCCGGCCGACCGAAAAAGGGCCTCACGAACCTTCTCTTTTTGCATTCGAGCTCACGGGGGATTTGGGAGAGATTGTAATAGAGGAACTTTAAGAACTGATAAAAAAATAATGTAATAGTCGCAATCCGCAAGTAACTTGAAAAAAACCTTTTGAGGGGAGTGTCCGCTAAAATTCGGGTTTTAGAAAGTGTTTTAGGGGTATCCAACCATTAAAGACACTATTAAACCCTTGCAAATGTGATAAAATAACAAAACAAACTAAATTACTGCAATGGGGTTCGCTATTTTAAAGATAATTATTAAAATTTGTTCCAATACCGGTATCTGCACAGAGCTCTGCAGGGGCTCCTTCTCTGTTAATATGACTGGCTGGAACGCTTTAACCAAACGCCCCCTCAGAGTCAATTCCGTACTATTAAAAATAAAGAGAAAAATTAGCCAGCACATTCATTTGAACAATTGACATTTGGGGCGGGTATTTGCTGTAAAAAAAATTCTAAAATAAAAAAATACAGCTGCGCCCAGAAGGCACTAAAACACTAAAATATTTAATATGCAGCGCTGCCAGGGCTGTGGAGTCAGCAAGCCGAAGCCCCGACTCCTCAATTTCCCAAACCTCCGACTCCCGACTCCCTCATACACGGCGCATGTTTAAGTGATAACTTTACTGTAGTAAAATAGTAACATCCAACTGTTTATCACCTTATGATACAATAATCAGGCTACTTAGGTAGAACAGACACTGACAAGCAAAAGGGTAACAATATTTTGATCTTTTGAACACTTGTGGGTAGAGTTGAAGAAAAAGCTGTATTTGTATCCAAGTCCAGTATTCACCAACATTGGGAACTTGTAGAAGAGACCTGGAATCAGATTTTGGTCAAGACATTCTTTAATCTGATCCAGAGCCCAGAAGGATTCAGGCAGTATTGAAAACCAAAAGGTGGATTTCCCAAATACTAACAAAATAATAAAAATTAACACTTAGATTTTTAGGAGCAAAAACATGCGTTACAGAAAGAATGAGAACTAAGCAGATGCTAAATACTTGCAAGTCACATTTTTGATAAGATGTAAGATGACTGTATATACAATTACAGTAGCTCATGTACAAAGCTGTAGTGGATGGTGATATATGGAGCCTGAAAGCCACAAGTTCAAACATTGTTTCCATTTTGCTTGTCAGTGTAAAATATATTTATTGGATTGGGACCTTTATTAGGACACAAAAAAAATTTGTAAATATGCAAAACACTGCAGGAACATACCACTTCAAGTTAACCTCATTAAGTAGGTCTTTAACTCTAGATTCACGCCTCTGTGGAGCTTGAAGCCTCTTTTTCATGACAGGGCTACATTATCTCCTTTCACATTTGATTAGAACGTACTACAGGATTGTTGCGCGTATGGATGGCTTTGTATTCATGTGTATCAAACCTACTCCACCTTGGGCATGACTGGAAAGCAACCAAATCAGCCAGTACATCCATTTTTACAGACACACTGGCACACTATTTGGCAAAGATAAAAAATACAGCACAACCAGCTGGCACTGAAAAACCACCCCTTAATTTAACATTAATTAACCAGAACTTTTAATTACAACAGTATTTTAACTGTTTTTGAGCGGTCTTTTGTTGTGGGGTTTTTCTCTTTAGTGCATTTATTTCGATCCATGTTGGGAATACCCACTACCCTGTCTGTCATTCCACTATTTATTCTGTTACACAACTGTATTTTTATCTGTCTATTTTGCATTATGCATTTGAAGAAGTGGTTGCTTCGATCTTCGCCATGCTTTCCACCCATTTTTGGCCCCATAGAGAGGTAAATTGAGAGTTAGGGACCCTTCTGGTGAGATTACTTTTTTGAGTATTAGTGCCTGCTGGTGCTGCTATTTGTTTCGTCTTTGATACATGCTGTACTAGTGGCATTACACCTCTGTGATGGGAACCATGATGACACTAATATGGCATATGGCCAGTTAGGCTATATCTACACAGCAAAGTTAAAATACTTCGGACATCTGATGGTATTTTGACTTCACCGCACCACGGTTTTTGGCGCGTTTTTTTGCACAAAAAAATGCGGTTGATTTCGGATTTGCCCTGTACAATGAGGGCTACAGGAATCCAGCTGCAAGATAGAACATGGTGCTACAGATGCCTTGCGAAAGTTACTTCCGGCCCACCTTTGAAAACTTTTCAACTTTTGTGACATCTCAGGCTTCAAATATAAAGATTCATAACATTTTTTTTGTGAAGAATAGTATTCAACTACTAGTGGGATACACTATTGTGATGTGGATACGAAATTTGCTTGATATTTTAATCTTTTAATAAAAAACTTGAAAAAGTCGGGCGTTTGTTTGCAATTATTATTTCGGCCATTCATGTGAAGCAAAACTACTCCTGATGTTTCAGTGAGGATCACCTGAATGATCCAATGTTGTCCAAATGAATGTGAGGATAAATATCAATCCACTCCTGTGTGTAATCAGTTCTCCGTATAAATGCAACTGCTCCTGTCGATAGCCTCTGGGTTCTGTTTATAAGGCGCATTATTGAGAGCATCCAGAAGACCCCAATGGAATCATTCCAGGCAGATCCGTGATTAATGTTGTGGAGAAGTCCTAAAGCCGGATTTCGATAGGAAAAAATATTTCCCAAAATCTTTTAACATCCCAAGGTGCACTGTGCTAAGCCGATCATATTGGAAAATGGATCAGGAGTATCTGACGACAACTTGGCACAATACCAAAGTCCCGGCCGTCCCTCTTAATCTTTCATGCTCAAACAAGGAGAAGTCTGATCTAGAGATTGCTCAGCAACGGAGGCCCTATGATCACCAACTCTGGCATGAACTGCAGATGATCTACAGTGATGCGTGGAGGTCTCGTACACAATGAGGAACAACAATCAGGTCACTGCACAAATCTGGCCTTTAGGCAAAAGATGTTGGAAGCAAGAAGCCCATTTATCAAAAGATATCCATAAAAGTCTTGTTTAAAGCTTTTGCCCATGCCGCCTCGGAAGACACCAATTACTTGTGGTAAGAGACGGGAGACCATTGCTCAGATGAATACCAAACTTTTTGGGGCCACAATGCAAAACGATATGTTTGAGGTATAAGTTGCCACAGATCATCCCCCATGAACACACAATCACCACTGTCACACATGAGTGGGGGGTCCCAGGCATCATGGTTTGGGGCTTTTCTTCAGCATCAGTGGACAGGGGAAGATGGTTTAAACTTGATGGGATAATGGATGGAGCCAAATACCAGGAACAACCGTTTTTTCTGGAAGGGGGAAAAAGGAAGAAAACCTGTTGGGAGCAGCTCTGCAAAAAGACCTGAGAATGGGAGGAGATTTTATCTCCCACCCTCCAACAAGATAATGATCCACAAAACATGAAAGCCAAAATCTACAATGGGAAGGTTCACAAATAAAACGTCTCCAGAGTGTTTGAATGGCCCCCGCGTCAACTGTACAGACCACATGAATCCACAATTCGATAATCTGGATAGAAAGTGCCTGGAAAATACGGACCACTGCGCAACTAACGCTACTACCACTCCAACATCTTCTGAGCTCCAGCTGTTCACAAACGCTCGCCATCCCAACCTCTCTGAGCTACCAGACTGCTTACGCAAATACTACTTCCACTCCATCATAACACTATGCGCGTCAGCCGAGCTCTACAAAACGCCTCTCCATCCAAACTCACTGAGCTGCCAGCTGTCAACAAACGCTACTCCATCCTAACCTTAACGGTGCTCCAGCTGTTCACAATCGTCTACCACCAACATCAACTGTGACTCCAGGTTCACAACACGCTATCCACATCCATCCAATCCTATCTGAGCCTCCTGCATAGTTATCTAATTCAGCCTCTCCAATCCAATCCGTACTGAGCTTCAGCTGTTCACTAAACGTAGTTTTACATCCCAAACTCACTGAGCTTCAGCTGCTTCACAAACGCTCACTCCATCCAACCTCACTGAGGCTTCTAGCTGTTCACCAAACGCTACTTCCAGCCAACATTCACTGAGCTTTTTAAGCTGTTGACGCCCAAGGAAGAACTGGGCATATATTTCAGTCTTTCGATGTGCAAAAATACTGATAGAGACATACCCAAACGTGACTTGCAGCTGTTTTTCGTCAGCAAAAGGTGGCACGCTACAATGTTAATTAACTTAGGGGGCCGAATAATTTTGCACTCTGCCCTCATTTCAGTTTTTTATTTTTTTACAAAAGTTTATATATCTATAAATTTCTCTTTGCTCTTACACAATTGTGTCCCACTGGTTGTGTTTTCTTCACAAAAAAATAAAACATTTTATTTCTTTGTTTTTATGCCTTAATATGTCGGCAAAAGGTTGATAAGTTTTCAATGCAGCCAAAATACTTTCTGCAAGGCACTGTATCTTCCGACCAGATGGCTCGGCGGCCTTACAGTAGGAAAACCCAATTCGGTGTGACATAACAGCAGGTTTTTCTTCATTGAGGATCTACAAAACACTGGATACAGTTTGGTTTACTCGGCGGGATGTAAATTACTGAATCTGTGTTAGAACATTCAGCCTATTGGCCCCTGGTTGGTTAAATTGGTCCTGTTGGCCACAGTCAGTAGTAGCATATCAGTTGTAGTAGAGTACCAGAGGCGCCCACTGGAGCTTCATCACTGAATTGTCAGGTAATTGGAGAAGTGAGCGTAGTTTTTTTTGTTGTTTTTTTTTATTTGATGGGCTTTTTTTTTTTTTTTTTTGTACGACTTGGATAGTTTCTTGCATTCCAGAAGATCTACAAACTTGTATGATGTGCTCTCTTATTACTAATGTTCATGGTTATGCTGAACGTGGTTGACTTCAGGCAGCTAAACATAGGAGTCTTGCTCTAAGTGACAGGACTAATATTCTTACTAGTTTACACAACTGATCCATTCTTATAATTTCATTTTGTTTCAGATTCATAGAGAGCAACTGGTTTGTTTGGGTGAGACACCAACTACGATGAACCTTATTCCAATGCATATAAACTATGTATTGACGGATTATTGAATGGCTGTCCTAACGCTTCGGTCTAATCACTTCATAATTATTTAATCATCCCTTCTTCAGCAGTTCCACCTGCTAAAGTTTTATATATACTTGAGCTCAAGCCGACACGAATTGTAACTCAGTCGCGTCTTTTCTTTTGTAGAGGTTCATTCCCACCATGAAAAGCATTTTTCAGTCAGGAAATCTTCAGATTTGGTTTTTTTTAAAAATCACATCCCCTAGATCCTCTCAATTCGGAAAATCCGATCCCACATGATACTTGGATTTTTTTCGAGATTGATTCTTATAGGTTTTTTTAATAAAGGAAAAAAAAAATCTTAGAAAAATGCCGGATCTTTGTTCATATTTCACTCAGAAATACGGGAAGCGCTAGACATATCTTACTATTGCAGTCAATGGATTCGTGGCTTAAAAAATGAGCAGATAGCCTATGTTGGTTTTTTTCGGTGCAGATCCATGCCCAAAACCTCAATAGTGCTCTATGATGCACAAAATCGATTAAAAAACCAAACCCAAAAATGAAGTTAAATCCTCAGGTTACTGTTAAAAACCACATCATACGAGACGAGTATTGAAGATTAAGTATATCCGTCATAAGTACCTTTGTCTTGTGGGTTTAACCTAATAAGGACGTGTTCAATCACGGGCTTATTCAAAGCCGTAATTAAATTTGCTATCCCCCCCCCCCATTTGTACGGATTCCGGGCCCCGCCCAATTACGGCGTTGAAGAAGGGGCGGGGTTAATCCCTGTGCGCTTGCGCAGCGACGGAATCCACTGGTTCTCTTTCGAGAAACTAAGCGAATTACCGTAATGACTGGCCGACGGATTGGAGCCGTACTGAAGCGCAAAATACACGGCGCGCAGTACGGCTCCAAATCCACGCACGAATGAAAGCCGTACTTACACCCACGTGAACATGGCCTTAGGGCTCGTTTCACAATGGCTTATTTTACAGAAAGGTCTTGACGCCCGTTTTTACGATGGTATTATTCCCGTTCACGACAATCAGTTTAAAAATAAGTAACAGTCCATTTATTATTGCTTTCAATTGGAAATACCGTATGTCGCTAGTTTAGTCGGTCACGCTAATTTCAGTGCCGTATTGCGCCTACGGATTGAGCATGGCCATACAAAACAGACAGGAGAATTAAAAAAAACATATGTTACCTGTCACGTATTGAGACGGATTTCGCAAAACCGGATTCAATACCCAATATTATTGTATTATATGATATTTTGGACTGGATTTTACGATCGGAAAATGCCACAACCCGTGAATTCCGTTCTGAAATAAGCCGCGTATATTGTGGATACGAAGACCTTAGGGTGGATATACGGGTGGATTTGCTGATATGATGTAACTTGAGCACCAAAATATCTGCTAATGGATATTTGGTATACAGTTACGTGGATGGTAAGTTTACCAGTTTTACCAATGTGGGATGATCTTCAATTTTCAGCACGGAAATTGACATGGAGTTGGTTTTTTAAATCTGACAGGCAGGTATATAAATTTTATTGTGGGGTTTTGCTTTTGAACTTTGACATGGGTTAAAATATCGTGCACCCACATAATACACATTGATCTGTCAACAGGAAACTTCACCCTTAAAGGGGTGTTATAGTCTTCATTATTTGGGTTTCAAGTTAATATGGGGACAGGGAAATCAAGATTCTTTGCAATGGCGATGTCATTTGAGCAAAGCTGCCTTGTTATCACCAGTCCGTCCTTTTGCTTGTGTTTTATTTACAATGCATATTCATCAGTGTGGGTCTTTAATCCCTCCTGATTTACCCTCAATAATTGCATTTCACTCAGCCTCTAGAGACGATCATTTTCATTCTGTACAGCCCCCTTGGGTCCTATGTCACGGGCTGTACAGAAATGACTAGAGTTAGGCCCGGCCGTAGCACTTTTATATCTGTCTCCTAAAACTAGCAAAGTAACTAGACTAGACTGAAGTTTGTTACACATGAGAAAACAGGACAGTTTTGTCCTGTGCCTATCTCCAGCCTTACACGCAGATTCTGTGCCATTCTGTAGAAAGACTGGTAATTTACATTTCCATGCGGTGTGTGAGTGGAGATCACCGTGCTCAGATTAGATTGAATGCAGCCATATGGGTATGTATACTGCTCTATAAATAATAAGTACTGATTGGAGAGAGAGAGAATCAGTGATATAGTGGACTCAGAGGGGCCTGGGGGCGGGGGGGGGGGCAGCGCCGTGGGGCAGGATGTCTCCAGGCCAGCTGTGGAAGGGAGAGGGAGGATGATGGTCATACACAGCTGGGAGAGGGGGGAAGACTTCGCCCCATTGCATTTCAGAGATATGAGAAGCTCCAGGTGAAGTGACGACATGAGTCACTGATGTAAGGATAGCGATACATTCCCCTTTATGGGCCAGTTTTACGGCTTATATTTGTGGGCACGGTTTTTTGCAGTCGTATTGCACGCCGTTATGAACAACTTACCATACTACAAGCTGACATCAGTCACAGCCTAAGAGAACTATCGTGACGATTACGTCTCTCATGGATCCGCTAGGACGGAATACAGCCCGGAGATGCGGGGAGAACAAGACATGTTCATTATACAGGTGGGAACCACACGCCCCGAGGGTTAATGAAAGTCTATGTGGGGCCGCTGATGCGCGGCAGCCCAGACTACCGGCCCATATTCAAAGCCGTTTTGCGGAACTGGAATCCGTCCACAATTATGGCTTGGTTAAGCCGTGTCGAATACTGGCCCTTACAGGGGTGTGCTGGTATCTAAGAATGCTTATTTGTCTATCAGGGCATGATTAAGCATAGAAGATATTCAGATTTTTGTTCTTACGGTAAAATCCTTTTCTTGATTCATTGGGGGACCACAGCACCTTGGATATTAGGCCCTCACCCAATGAGAGAGGCGCTTGAAACTAGGCGGAAACCAAACGTGTTGGCTCTGCCTGGAGGGATTATATCCCTTCTACTGACGCCGGGCTACACAGTTGGTACAAAAGCCATGACAGAAAGGGAAAAAAAGCTACAGTCACACAATTTCCAAGGGGAGAAAACACTAACATAAACAGTATGGTACTTGTTCTGATTTTCTATTTTGGAGCATTGTGTAAACAATTAACTAGTGACAGGGATAAATTGTATAGAAGGCCTCTTTCGGTATGTATACACTGTGCTGCTGCTTCTACGCCATCCTGCAATATGCTTTTTGGCTTTCTGAAGTATGTGCTCGCCACTGACATCGTCACCTCCTTTACCCAGCATGTATTAGCCTGCACAGACACGTGAGAAAATGGCAGGTATTCTAGCTTTAAATTAGAGCTACATGAATTACCCTTTTTGGCAGGACGTAATTCTTGGCGTTTTGATCGGTGCGATTACACGCGTAATAGTGCCCAAAATGTGACGCCGGATGAATACTGCCCTTATTGCTGTGTATATCTGTACAACCATTGGTGTTTTTGTCCACTTTAAAATACTATACAACTTTCCATGCACATTGGCCACTAGCCAGCCTTACAAAATACCATCCCTGTGGTCAGGTTATATATTTTAGCTATGGAGTCCCGCTAGCAGTATCAGTATTGGAGAGGAAGGCCTTAGGTGCATACTGCGTTTAGACACATCCGTTTAAAACGTACTACGGTTGAACGTATGCCTAAACGAGTGCATGTTTGGGGCTTTTGTTTGTCATGGGGTTTTTTCTATTTTTTTTTTTTTACTAGCTTTTCTATTGGCTCACCTGTTTTTCCTTGCTATTTAATTGGGTAGGTTTGTTTATCTATTTTATGACTGATACAAACATACTTTTGCAACATGGGCACAAACACTAGGATTCTTTTTTCATTGAAATACATGGAAAAAAAAAATCCTGTAACGTATGCTTTTTTTAAACTTAAAAAAGCACAGCGCCCTAAGTCCTCTATCCATTAAAATTGAATGCATATTTGATGGAGGAAAGTGTAAATTAAAACGGAATCGCTATGCCATAGCTCCTCCCGTTGCAAATGCCTCCACACAACCATTAAGTACAATGAACACGTTATCGGCATCTGTTCGTTCTCCCGTCCGTCATAACGGATCCGTCATCTATTCAAAATAAGTGTGCACCGAGCCAGACAACCCGTATTTTTACACTAGACAAATCTGCTGAGGATTTTGGTGTGAATTTTTTTGCAGATTTAACATGCATTTTACTGTGCATTATTTAATGGAAGAAGGCAAAAATCCTCCCCAGGAAAGGTTTACCTTCAGATTTTGCTTTTCTTAATGATGGTAATGTAGAAAAACCCACACTAAAATCTGCAATGAACCTGCAAAAGACATCCTCAGTATATTATCTGCACTGGTGTGTATCCATTGGATGTGAATGACACCGGTGTGGAGCTCTGTTTAGTCCGGTACAAAAAAGGCATTTAAAGGAGTTCTAGCACTTGGTAAAATCCCTTTCTGAGGCCAGCTCGTAGCTCACTATGAGCCCGCTGCAACTGTGCAGCTTTTCCTCATTCATTGTTATGGGAGCTCGCTTGGGTGTATTCGGAAATGCTATAGTGAAATATACTGGGGAGAACCCTGATACAATGTGTGGCCATTTCCTGTTCGCTACGAGTGGGTTTCTAGCAAGCTAAAAAGTCGGTTCAGAAAGTTATTTCACCCATAAAGTAGTTGACTATTACCCTTTTAAGCCACCCTCCCAGAAGATATATCTGCCCTAGTTTATGTCTACGACACGGATTTGAGTCGGCAAAGTTTTGAGAGATGGTAATTTCTACAGGTGAATAACCTTTTATTTTTTATGTTTTACCTATGAAAACCAGAGAGCCAATTACTGCATTGCAAACATTGACAAATCATGGGAACAAATGTTAGTTTTTGCTCTGCTGTGGTTGGCATGTGATGCATATTTTTTCTGCTGTCAGAGGTCAGCACCATGTGAAAAACACCATTAGGCGGTGTTCTCACGGCTTATTCCCTCGACGGATTTGTGAGCCGTATTGAGCTAACGCAAATCCCGCCGTGAATAAGAGTCGGGACGGAACAGACGTGCTGGGCGGGTCGGCGCGGCGGGGGCCGCGCTCCCGACCCCATAGACTAATGCATTGTTTACGGCGCGTACGAGCGTAAAATAATGATGCATGTCTAGTTTCTCCACCGCGGCGGACTTAGCCGTGCGGGTGCGGAGGAGCGACCGGAATCCACTTTCTCTATGAGAGCAGTAGGATTACCGTAATGACTCCGTCGGATTGGCGCGCCGTACTTTGCAGCGCAAATCCTCGGCGCGGAAAGTTCTGGGCGCCAATCAGCGGAGAATATCGCCGGAACCCAGCTCAATCCATCTCAAATTAGTGAAAGTACCGGCATTAACGTTTTCTGACACATGCAAGAGGCAAACCTACAAGAAAGCATTGGCCTAAATAGTAATTAAACTACATATTAAAGTGAACTGCATAATACTTTATATTGTGTACTTCTATATCTCCTTCTTTGTCTCACACAGCTGCAAGCTACTTGTAACGTGGACCAGTCTTTCTTTAACGATTGGTTTAGCGGACACCTCAATTTTCAGATCGAGCAGAGCAATCCAAGGAGGTAAGACACCTAACTGGAATGATGCTGATATGGTAATCCTTCTTATCCCTATTTATTCACCAGCTTTCCTATCATCTCCAGTTTATTCCCCACAATGCCAAGGCACAATTATGCAAAAGTCGCTCCTCTTGTCCGCTCACTCTGCAAGAAGTATGGCGTCGAGTACCAGTACAAAACCACACTGCCATATCTGCATTTTGCGGGACATAGTCCAGTAGTGTCATTATGATGTATTTTAATTCTATAAACTTGTGTTGCTTTGTATTTGTCCCCCTTGTGTCTTTTTGTACTGGCGTCGTACTGAACGTTGATGGAAAAAATTACGACTGTCCCAAACTTTTTTTTTTTGTTCTTTGACCCTAAAGGGTTATGTTCACATGGCTTCTTGTGGCGCCGCGTATAATACCAGCAGTAGTAGTAAAGCTGTAGTGTTTATGGATCCCCGCGCTGATGTAGCGCTTTTAATTCCAAAGCGGAATGATGGAGGGAGTTGGGGATGGGGGGGGGGGGAGGATTCGGTTACCCAGCCTAGTACTATTAATATGCATTGTCCAGCAGCACATTAGTGCCACTACAATTGCATGTCAATTCTCTGAAAAGGCTCATGAAATTAGGCTATGTTAACACAGGCCTATTCACGGCACGGTATTGCGGGACCGTTTTCGCAAGCAATTACGCCATTGTGCTACAGGAGCGGGAGGGGGGATGTGGGGCTTCAGCTTGCCGGGCCCCATTAGGACAATTTATTATATATGGAGCGCTGCTACTGTACCCGCCCGTGGATTTAATTAACAATGTCTACTTTCTCCACCCTCGGCGGGATTCGCCGGAATCCACGACCGCAGGGACGACGGTTAGGAGACGGTATCAAGTTCTCTATGAGAACTGTGGACCGATTAACGTTAATGGACTGGGAACGGAATTTCACCTGTTAATTCGCGCTGATCAGCGCAAAATACGGCGCCTGATATCCGTCCACAATTATAATAAGCCGTGTGAAACTTTGCCTTACCATATTTACGGTAGTGCAATTTTCGTGCGTATCTATATAAAAACACATTACGCAAGCGAATAGGCACGCCGTACAAATTACGCGGCTAAATAAGCTTTGTTAACATACCCTAACCCTGAATTGTGATTAGGGTTATTTAGTTAGTCTGCATTGCTTAATTTAGGGTGCTTTCACACGGTGCGTTTTTTGCAGGTATGATATTGCCTATTATATGCAGGTGCCATTTCTGACACATTTTACCGCGTCAAAAACGTCAGTGTGAAAAGATACACATACACTGGCCTCCTGTCGTGGACCCACATATGGTCCCCTGGTAACGCTGACTCTGAGCAGCACTTCTAACCTTTAATTCACGATCCATATTGCATTAACGGAAAACCCTTAGGGGTCATGGGAATAGTATTCTGCTACCAGCAATATCCCAAGGTTCACTTTATTTGACGTCTTGAACGGAGAGTGACATCCAGATCATAAGCCTCCACAGGACACCATGATGCAATGGGGACCAGTAAATTCAGCCTTGCAAAACCATAGTTAAAAATCCACCAAAACCTATCTGGGTTACTCGTTTTTTTAAACCATACTGGCCACCAAAACATTGAACCTATAAGCATATTATGAACCCGGAATCTGACTGTGAAACACTGTGACATTTCCTATATAATTTTTTTCAATTATACAGAATTACTAATTCCTTTATGTTCTCTGCAGCTCTCTGAAAGAATCCGGTGAGCTCTGGTTAGACGCGTATCTACACAAGTAAGAAGCGTGCCACTTAAGGAACTTGCTAAAGAGAAGGAGCATCAAGAAGATAGAGAGGTTGGATATTGCTGACAGTCGTCTTATTGAACACTTCCTTCGGCGTCATGCTCTTGCGATTGTAGACCGGCACCTCTTTTTTGAGACCTTCAGGATCCTGAGAAGCTGTTATTCTCGGTTACATTGCAACAACGACAAGTGAATGCACATTTTATCCAAGAACATTAATCTATTTTGTATCCGTCAATTATTTCCACACTTTGGCTACTAAACAATTAACAATTGAAAGCCAGCTTGTGTTTTATGGATGGTGTCTGTGGTGATATAGCTATGCCGCCACCCAGCCTTCTTACTCCAAATTCCCTAAAGATTAGTGATGCTGCATTCCCACCGCTCTAAGTGAAGAATCCAGTGCTCGCATTCTGCTGCTTTCATATAAAGATTTTCCCTTGTAGATTGGCACGTATGTCAAACTGTGTTATGACTGTATCCTTTCTTAGAAACTACTTCTAGGGGAGCATATTTGTTGCCATATGGGAGTCCACGGCCCGGGAGTTCGATAGGCGAGGGCCTACAGCTCTGTAATGTATACCCATTGTGTATGTATGAATTGTAAGCCACACAAGCCATGGGTCAGCTTCTGGTGACCAAGGACTAATTGTCCACTCTAGATAAGTAAACCTATAGAATGTTTACAAAGGAACCATGAATGAGGTGGAGGCGTGGTACCCAAGGAGTAATGGCCAAGGGTATCAAAGAAGCCATTGTATGCTGGAACAATAGTGACTTAGGGACAATTTGGGTGAATGCACACTGGATGGATTTGTTTCAAATTTTCCAACACCCGATTTGCACATGGAAAAATCTTGCCTAGGATATTAATGGTACCAACCATGTGGCTGGGATTTTACAAATGAGGATTCTTAAATCTGGAGCATGTCAATTGCTACCCAGGTTTACTGCAGATCTTACCCAATTGAATGAATGATAGAGGCACTGCACTAAAATCCACAGAATGAGTTGCAGATTTATCTGCATATTTGCAGCAGAAAATTTCCTCAGAAAATCCATCCCCTGTTTATTCACCCTTATGGAATACAGTACCACAGCCAAATTTACTGCAAGAAATCATTTTGCAATACATCAGACATGTATAATCCCAACAAATACAGTTATTCATAGCTTCTCATTTGAGTATTATGCAAACAGGGGAAAGTTAAAAGTATGATAGAGCATGACGAGAGGGTTTTAAAAAGTACATGATGACCAGCGCCGTATCATTCATAGAACTCCTGCGTGGCGTTTATGATACGACAACCCACATTCTTTGACATGTATACATTACTCTTCAGGATGGGTACACTTGGCGGATTTTTGATGTGATTTTGTCTATGCAACTAATATATGCATCTTAATTGTGCCTAAATTGTGCCATTGTCTTCAGTTCTAGTATGTGTCACAGTTTGCATCGTAAACAGCATCCAAAATATGGTAAAAGAATGTACGGTGCTTTTATGATTGTATTTTGTGCTGCGAAATACAAATTTCTGTGAGTCAGAAATCGCACACCTAGCTTACCTTGGGCTGCATTTTCTCTTTGATAATTAAAGGTTTGCCAAGCCCGGTAATTTAAAGAGCAATTGTGAAGCGTGTATAAAACTCCCAAATATTGCTTTTGCCTACTGCTTGCCCATGGGTCTTGTTCAATCGGGGGCAGATCTGACTGCAATCTTTCATTGTGAAATATGCAATTTTCTGCAAGCTCAAGGGTTTTAGTCTGAAGATTTGTTCTCTCTCCAAAGAAGGCAGAGTAGAGAAGTCTGCAGTAAATCCTTTAAACCAGGCATTTCAATACTTGCGGCCCTCCCGCTGTGGGTCAACTTACAAACTCCCCTTTAATTCATTTATTTTCTAAATCTCGAACAGTGGGCACATGATGGGAGTTGTAGTTTCTCAACAAAATGGCTAGGGCCGTAGTTTGAAGATCGCTCTGCCTTTAAACAATATTATGGGACAAAAATATTCAGACTGCAGATCTCTGCCTTGCTTTGAACTTTTCCCTGAAGAGCTCATTCCTCCATTATTATTCCCATGGATTTCAGGGGGCTTGTTACTTTCTACATGTGGTTGTTCCATTTAGAACCACTGCATTCGGTGCTTTTTCCATATTTAACATAAAGTACTCCATCAAGTAAGGGTTACCCAGGAGATCACTCTACAAACATGTCGGCTTTCTTCTGGAAACAGTGCTACACCTGTCCATGGGGTCATTGTTGGTGTGTCTGACTGAAAATTGGGATGGCGCTGCAATATCCTATGCTCTAATAATAACCAGTTACACTTGTTGTCTGGCGATTCTGTTACTAGATAGAAAAAACTGTACATGTCTTTGGACCCGCACACCTTCAGTTTCAGTAATTCCGTGCACCTGTCGGGCTGGTAAAACCTGGCAGATTTATTGCAGAACTATCTGCAACTTCCATATATCTGTGGCAACTACTGTTACTCACTCAATGTTTTGTAATCTCTGATACAACCTTGCGGTACATCTAAATGTCTATGTACTATTAAACTTTTATACCGCAGTGTAGTCAAAGGCTTTAACAGACCAAACATAGTCTTCTTGTGACTAGTCTGTTTGACACCAGTGTACGTTTTAAAGGGGTTTTGCCACGATCTCATTTAATACCATCCTGCTGTAGCTCTGTGTGTCTCAAAAGGGGGCGTGTAGTGGATTTGTATTGAATTTCATATCTCGTATCCCAGCAGCAATGACATACACCAGGGCCTTTCCTCTGTATAGTCAAAGAAAGATTGCTTATGTAATATAGCATTGTGAGTAGCTGAGAGGCGTTAATGTTTCTCAGCCTCCGGGCACAATCAGGGGTCTCTATGGTCAAATCCCTGCTAGAAAACTCAAACCGTTGTTGTTGTTTTTTTCTCATTGTATCAATGCACAAATACTGTTTGTGGTTTCTATTTTTATATTTATCTTGCACTTGTTTGACTAATTACTAAGGTGTACTGAGGACGGGAGTTAGAGTGACAGCACCCTGGGGTTTGAAACACATAGTAGATAGCCTGAGAGGACGAAGGTGAATGTCTGTGCAGGTACCCTGACCAGGAAGTGAGAGCTCACTCAGGCCCTTGTCGTATCCCCTGGAGATGAGCTAGTAAAAAACAATGGCTCATAACTGGGTTAGCAGATTGGTGCTAGCTCAATAGAAAATTATCCGAAGTCCAGAATTTCGTAATAAATAATTAATATGGTGGAAAAACATTGTTTGTTATTCACAATTTGCAAGCTTTCCATTGTCCAATTTTTATTCTATTGGGCCAATCCTAACACTATTAAATTGTGGAAATGAATAAAGCAGAGCTAGAAGATTGTGTGAAGAGAATAGTAAGTACCTTACCTTATGTCCTTTCCTTTTTGAATTCTTGCTGTTTTCAGCCCAAACGCGAAATAAAAAAAAAAAAAATCATCATAAAACCGCACGGTACATTTTGTTTTTAAATTATAAAATACAATACGACCTTCTAATCGGGCTTATACCACTACCTAGATGGGGTTTGTAATAATCTATGCACAAACTACGATAACAAAAACCATTTACTTCGGGTTTCAGTAATTGCTGACATGCTAAATTCTTGCCACAAGTACTGCATAATATCTATGTAGTGTGGTACTAGGGGTTGTTATTGCAAAAACGGAGGCAGTCCTAACATAGTCAGGTGCCAACACCACCTAAACAGCGACAGCAAGGAAACATTGGGAAGGTAAGTATAGTAGGAATTTTATTTTACCCACAAGATAAAAAGCTCATGTATCTGCAGTGAAAAACAGTACAGTTATGGACATTCTGTGTGGCGCCTGTGGGTTGACTATGGCTAAATAGTAAGCCCAATTAGAGGAGTTGTTAAGATGCCGTAGCCGCTTAGGGAGATTAAATTTTATGAAAACATAGAATAAACCTTGGAAGGATATTAATTCCATTCAAGCTCTGACCAACCCCAAAATCTTTATCACAACCATTCTCTACAGTAACTCCGGGTCACAGTGCTCTGTCCGAGTGCAGAGGGAGTCGTCTCCGCCGTGGGGTAAAGTCCCTTATAAACATAAGCAGACTGTGTTAAAGTGTATAACACCTATATCTAGTCTGTCCCCTCTTCAAAGGGTTTTCCAGTTTAACAAATCCATTTTCATATACCTTATTATATCATCTTTAGTTCCTAGAAAGGGATCCTCATCTTTTGGATGAAGTGTAAAGGTATATTCGGCGTGTTGGATCTGTTATTGGATCCATTTCTTAGATGTGTGTTTGGATCTGTTTTGGACACTAACATGCATCTAACAACTGTGCACAGTCCGTGTGATCTTCATTGTTTCAATGTTAAAACAGCATCGGAGTTCTGACGAGTGATCACCGAATATGCGCGTTTCTGAATCCAGTTTCAAAGAAAATGATGTCAGTTTATTGATCCGTGTGGATGCAGCCAGGCCGCCCTTCATTTACAACTATAGGATAGCGTTGTGCCTGCTGCAGCCATAATTATCCAAACAATGCCATGCGTGTTGGATGCAATTTAGCCCGCTCTTTGTATGCGTTTTTTGGGATCCAATACGCCCGTCCAACCCCATCTCGAGAACATACCCAAATGATAAAGAACTCTCAACATCACTGTTGTCCTGAATTACACAGACAGCCTATTGATTAGAATGGAATTTATGTAATTCCTAATTTCTCCCGCGAGGGTGGTGCTGCTGGGAAATACTGCTAGATTTCTCTGCCAAATATTACAGGATTTTTGCGGGGGTTACCAACATTGGGATCTCTTGACACATGATCAAGCTACTATCAAAAGACCCTTTTAGAAAATGGTGAATGTCCAAAGAGGAGAACCTCTATAAAAAAAATAAAAAGATTTATCACAGCCGTAAACTCTTTCAAAGTTACAGAGGCCTCAGCTTTCATTACATACAATTTTGTATTAAATTCCTGTCTTCCTTACTATGGAAGAGGGGTAATTTTGGGTATGTCTCACGGAGGTTTTTGAAGGGTAAATGTTTCGCTTCATTAAAAAACACCCTGATTCAGAGGAGTATTATGATTATAATCCTAGACCCATTGTTTTCTGTGGGACACATTTTTCAAGAGAATCGACAACATCAAGTAACTGACCGTCGCTATATTTTTACGGGGATGTAGTTGCGTCCCTAAAAAAATGGGTTCACAATTAACGCGTTCGTGAATAACAATGCATAGTGATACGACACTTAGCGGTTCTATCTGACGTATTTATATTCAATGAAGGGAAGATTTGAAGCTTGTTCGGGAGGATGTTTTTGCGTTTGTGTAATCGTGCACCCGATAAGGACCTTTGGAGTGACATACCACTTTATCTATTTGGGTTTGTTCAAACAGAGTTTCTGCAGTATGTAAGGGCTATACGACTGGGTGTTTGTAGAAGTACACACTGGCCAGCACATACTTCAAAAAACCTAACGTGCCGCCGGCTCCCATCACTTTATCCCGAGGCATGTAATTACGCCGATCGAAGGATTTTGTCAGTGGATAACTGTCTCAGTGATAGTTGATGAATTATACATTGCAGTCTGAATATTCGGAGCCGTATTGCAGCCTAATTACGCCCTGAAATACGGACTGCAAATACGCCGTGTGAACAAACCCGCCCCGGGTGCAAGAGTAGCCTTTACATGCCCTATAGTTATACTCCTGGACTTATTAATGTGCTGCCTATGCCATATCCCATATAGCCATATCTAAAGGTGGCCATAGAAAAGAATGATTGCCAGGTGTTGTTTCCATACTAACCAGCCTGTCATACATCTTCAACCTAAAGGTGTCTGAGATAAGAGGAATATTTTTTTCCCCCTCAAAACTGCGCCACTCTTGTGTATGGGCCGTGTCTGGTATTGCAGCTCAGCTCTTTATTACTGATACCAAACCATTCCCCCCATCTCAGGCTGTGATATATTAATCACATTAAAAAAAATTAATTTAGGCGACAAACCCCACTAAACTGATAGTGGCGAATATCTAGTAAATTTGTAGTAAACCAGTGATAATTGGTCATAATAAAAAACTACTATATATTACACAAAAATACAAAATAAAAAGAAAATACGGCATCATCTCAATATCATGTATTTGGTTTCAGCTGACGGCGATAGGATCCTGGGTAACTTCGCAACCAAAATACATAGAAAAAAAAAATCACAGCACTCCCAGATCATTTTATCAGTTAGACAATTATACACCGGTCACTTAATTCCTAAGCTTTCCAATTGTGATCATCAGTTTTAGTGGAGTTTGTCGCCTAAATTTAGGAATTTGCTACAACAAACACCTCCACCGACCGCCTTCCAGTCTTACTAAGCATTACTAAGGTTTTTTAAGTTCTATTAGTACTTGGTCCACATTTTGCATTTTTATATCAAAAAGTCTTGTCTTTTATCTAGGTTTCTATTATGAAAATTGATCCAAAGTAGAATAATGAAATCTTTCAAGATTGTAGGGCATGGGGAATTTATGGGAGCAGTTATTACATTTTTAGTATATCTGTATTTGAGGAATGACGCGGCTCCATCAACTTATTTTGTTTTGATATTTTATCTATTGCGTGGCTTCCGATTTACAGATTGTATTACTTACATAGAAGATGTTCACACTCTTCATTGATGTATTGAAAAGCTGCGTTATTTACACCATCATGGCGCATTATTGACCTATCTTGAGAATTTTTTTTTTCCTGATTACGTTTCACAACACTAATCCTGCTACGTACTAGAATTTTTAACAAACTCCTGTTTTGTCATCACAGATTGCCTCTGACCACTATACACCTACTATTTGAAAGTACGTGGATGATCTGTGTCGTACCTTTGAAACAGATCTCTGGCTTCCCATTCATCAATCATGCACTTCTTTTTAAGGGTACATACTGTGCGGCACAGAATTCATTGGCAAATCATAGTACTCAATAAGTGCTATGATTTTACCGTATTTGCAGGGTGTACTTCGGATGCATTACAGCACCCCAATTTCGCGTTAAAGTATCGGACCCGCATAAATATCGCTGTCGTGCTATACTTACACTAAGGAACTTGTCCCTCTGCTCTGTTTGCAGTCGGTTTTCGGTCTTTGCCATACGCTGATAAACTTTTACATTGACCTTAATGGAAAAATTCCCCCGGTGTGTGCAGCAGTCACACCATCTGCATGGAATTTTCGACACACACATGGATGGTTTTTTAGACCGCGGCAACGGTCCCCCGAAAAAACATTGAAATGTTTCTTTTTTACCGCCCGGTTTCAGGCGGGTAATAATGAACAAGTTTATTCAAGCGAATGCTTCGGGTGAGCCTTTTCTCCGCAAAACAGAGCAAGTGTCGGTCGGGATCTCCGATCGGTATTTGCACTGTGCCGTGTCAACGGTCCCTAGGGGTTTTGGATGCTGTTTCTGATGTGGATTTCGCGATGAAACAGCATCAGAACTGGTGCCCAAAACAGATTGCAATCCACCTCACATTGCATTCAGTGGAGAAGCATTGTCAAAGTTCACCACATAGCTGCTCCTTTTTTTTTGTTTTCATGGTCTATTCCTCCGAGTAGATTCCAGCCCAAACATAGCATTTGTGTATAAAATTCTGTTTGGATTCTGTTTAAGAATCCAACCATTATATTATCATCTTTTCAATGGTTTTGAGCAGGTATCCTCAAACTGCGGCCCTCCAGCTGTAGGTAAACTACAACTCCCATCATGCATTTATATATTCGTATTAACCCGTGGTCATGTTGGGTGTTGTAGTTTCCAAATCTGCGGAGAGGGACGCGGATTTGAGGTATGCCTGATTTTGTACCCCACCACTTGTGGGGACGATTCCTGTCCGTGGATGTTGAATGAATTGACCTGTCCTCCTTAATCCATTATTCTCCCCTGAAAACGACCGTCCTCAGTCTTTTGTATCTGGCGGGCCAGCTTCAGGTCGTTCATGCGGACAGCGAAGTCTTTTGACGTCGCTGCAGACCATCGGAGGTTTGCTAGCAGCCGCTAGCTGCGCTGAGATCGGGGCTGTGTACTACACAAGCCCACGTTCTCATAGAGCATTCTCCTGCACCAGCACCGGGGGCAGCGGGGGATGGAAACAACTTTCGCTAACCCAGTGCTGTTAACCCTCTGATTGCCGGCAGCGTGCGTATACCGCAGCGGCATTTCTAATAGGGGATCCCCTTTACTTCTGTAGGGTGTGATTGGTAACACACGGGGACCCGTACTGCAGCCCGGGGGATACGGTCGATACGAGTCAGCCCTGGTGGACCTGAGTAGGTGGCCCACAGAGCGGTCCGGTGTAACCAAAAGCACACGGGATACGGATCGCACTGTAATGTCGTGGCTGTCAATATAACTGCCTGTGTCAATGTGACACAGATCTAGAATGTATTAGCATATATGAATATTGCTAATACATTACTAAGAGAGTGTAAAAAAAAAAAAAAAATGTAACTTCTCCCTTCATGGGATTTTTTAAAAAGTAAATAAAAAAAAAAAAAAACATAAAAAGTGTTTTTAAAAAAAAAAGAATTACAAATAACATAAATAAATATGAAAAATAATTTAATAAAAAATTATTGTGCAGAATTAATCCTAACAAGTTATTCAAGCTGTGAAAGTGTATGGGTCGTAAAACAAAAAATTAAAAAAACAAAACATTTTTTTTTTTAAATAAAAAAGAAATACTGCAATTATTTATACCTATTCCCCCATAAAGTACAACTCATCTCGAATAAAAAGAGGCCTCATATAACTGCGTCATTGAAAAAATAAAAAAGTTACAACTGTTGAAACGCAAGGAGGCAAAAACTAAAAAAATGTTCTGGTCATTAACTACTTTTCAGGTGTTCGGCTTAAGGCTATGTTCACACAGCTTAACTGCGGGACGTAATTACACCCTGCAATTACGCCGGGGGGCGGGGGAGTGAGCGGGAGGCCGGCACTTCGCTGGCCCATTGACTTGCATTACCAGCGGCGCATATACGCCGCTGGTAATTCACATGTCAATTATCTCCCCACCCGGCGGATTCGCCAAGCAGGGAGAGGAGACGTAATCCATAGTTCTCTATGAGAACTGTGGATTACCGCAATGAATGGGCCGTTTTCAGCCCGTAATTTGCGCACTTCGGCGCGTAATTACGGACCGAAATACGGCCCATTTTAAGCCGTGTGAACATGGCCTTAGGGGTTAAATAGCACAGGTCCTGCCCGAAAACCAGACGGAAGATTGTACATGTTCCGAGTTTTTCGGAATGCCGGAGGTGTGAAAACCCACCCAGTAGAAAAACCGTGCAGTGTAGACTACTGAGCGGATTTTCTAGTAAAGTCTACAGGGATGGTTGACAGTCGATTTTCAAATCCAACCCTTGTCGTGTGGACGTACCCTTACATAGTGTATAGAGGCTAAAATCCGCATCTAAATTAAGCTTCAAAACCATGACTGAAATTGTTAATCCATATTCAAAAACCACACTGAATAAGCACGGTTTTTAGAAGTGGATTCCATGCTATTTTAAAGCTGGAAAACAGTCGTATAAACTTATCCTAGGGGTAAATGCACGTGGGTGGATTTGCGCATGGAAAATCTGCAGCGGATTACAGTACCAGCTGTGTGAATGTCGTTTTACAAATCACTAATTTTCCATGTGGAAATAAACCTGTGGTGTGAGTTTTAAATCTGCAGCATGTCAACCTCTAATGCGGATTTGCTGCAGATTTTACCCCATTGACTTGAATGGAATACAATTGTATTGCAATGATACTGCACCAAATTCTGCCTAGTTTGATACAGATTTTTACGTTCATATTTACCTGCGGATAATTTTTACAGCAAATCTGTCCTGTGTGCATTAACCCTAAGGGCATAATAAGGGTAAATATATGCAGCACAGACTTATGCACAGAAGATCCACAACAGATTACAGCACCAGCCATGTGGATGGGATTTTACATACCTCATGCCCATGTGCTGGAAATTTTTCATGCAGAATTTGACTTGCAGTGCAAATTTTTAAATCTGCAGTATGTCATTTTCTCTAGCAAAAATTCTAAAGCAAATCTGTCCCTTGGGCATTCATCCTAAGGGCTTGTTCACACGGAGTTTATACAAGCGCTTTTCGGATCCGTCTTGGGGTCCGCACTGTTGGTCCCTAAAACGGATCTAACAATTAGCAGTGAGATTATCACTGCTGTCTATGCCGAACACAGAGCGGCGTTCACATGAGAGAATGCCGCTGCGTGTTTCAATAGCGCAGCTCGGCTCCGTCTTGAAAAGAACTGCACGTCCATTTTGAAACACGCATTTTGAAACACGCAGCTGAACGCCGCTGCGTATTCGTCATAGACAGCAGTGATAATCTCACTGATAATTGTTAGATCCGTCTTGGGACCGACAGAGCGGACCCCAAGACGGATCCCTAAAGCGCTTGTAACACGGAGTGTAAACTCCATGTGAACAAGCCCTGAGGCTGGGTTCACACAATGTTATTTAACGCGTATTTGAAAGCAAAACCTGGAAATGGGTACAAACCTTTTCATTATACTTTTTCTGTGTCTATTGAGATGGTTTTTCATTCAGATTTTGATGTGGATTTCAGATTTGAAAACATCAAAATCCAACTGTAAAACCATCACCATAGACCTCAATAGAAAATCCAAGCTGTACTTTAAACAGCCTGGATTTTCTGAGGTCGGATTTCAAAACCACAGTTTTTATAAAAAAAAAAAATAATAACTTGTAATGTGCAATAATCTACTGTATTTCCCTAGGAATATGGCGGAAAATTTACTATTGAAGTCTATGGGGGAGGCTAAAAGCCAACCAGAAAATTATTTGCATGTTTTTTGGATTTGGTTTTTGCCTACTCGATGAGTTCAATAGCAAATATAATTTATATACACATACACACACATATCCCCCTATATACACATCCTATGGATCCCACTAATCTAAAAAGTGTATATATAAATTTATATAAACTACTCACAAAAAGTTAGGGATATTTACCTTTTGGTTGATATTTCAGGATGAACCTAAAATTTCTTAAAACAATTTTTAAAACAACTAAATGAAACAATCTCTTAACTTTAGAATGTACATTACCAACTATTCAGGGTTTCAGTACTTTTTGCACAACTTGCTGATCTCTAACAAGGAGCTTAATGGCAAAATTCAGGTGTTTGATCCCTGAATCGCCTAATAAATTTAGGGGATCAAGCAGGATGCTCTCAGACGGAAGTGGCCACTGAGCTTAGAGTATCATCAGCAGGTTGCAACAGAGATACAGAGACTGGAAGAGTCACAGAAAGACAAAGAAGTGGACGTTGTTCGGCTCCATCACACACTGATGACCGCTTCATTGTAACCACAGCCCTGCGGAACCGGATGATGAATCCCGCACAACTCCAGACATGTTTAAAGGAAGTGAGAGGAAACCAAGTGTCACATCAGACCATTTGTAACCATTTACACAGTACCTCACAAAAGTGAGTATACCCCTCACATCTTTTCATTGGACAACACTGAAGTAGTCAGGATACAGCTTGTATAAATGTAAATTTGCCCTCAAAATAGCTCAACACACACAGTCATCAATATCTAAACTGCTGGCAACAAAAGTGAGTACACCCCTAAGTGAAAATGAACAAATTGTGCACAATTTGCCATTTTCCCTCCACAGGGTCATGTGACTTGTTAGTGTTACAAGGTCTCAAGTGTGAATGTGGAGCAGATGTGCTAAATTTGGTGTTATAGATGAATAAAAATCAAGACTGTAGTCCCAATCTTGGTGCCCAATTTGACTCTCACGGGCCGGTGTATGTTGAAAATAGGCGCAGATCTCTGCTTGTAGGGTAGTGTTTTTTTATGTAAACATAAAAACAATGCGTTTCGTGGTGGTACACTTCTTCAGGTTTGACATACATAGTTGGCGTTACCGTTTGTGTTGGATATACTTTTAATACCGGATACACATAATCAAAGAACCCGTATCCGTTTGTATTCTCACGGACCGATTTTTTTTTCTGTAGATCTGTAACAAAAAAAAAAAATATATATATATTGCAAAAAACTATACCCAATAGTATAATATGCATTCCTCATCCTATAAATAGATAAATTAATAAAAAATATATATAAAATGTATATATATAAAATATATATGCAGGCAGTCCCCGACTTACATCGTTCCGACTTACATACGTCCCCTAGTTACAAACGGAGACTTATGGGGCGTGGCTGACATTCAATACTGAGTCACGCCCCATGATAACAAGTGCCAGCACGCCACAGCAGCACATGAGATACAGAACGTTAGGTGAAATCTTCTAAAAAAGGGCAACAGAGCAGCAAAACAAATGTAAAAATGTTCCTGTACTATCCAAAACTAAAAAAACTATTTTTTTGCTGGAATTACATGTAATAAATTATGATGTTCCGTTACTACAATTTCAACTTATGAACAAACTACAGTCTCCTATCGTTTTGTAACCATGGATGTCCTTATTTATATATATTATTTTAAAGTGTAAACTTATTGATTGAATCCTTGATTTTCAGTTTATCCACTAGGTGGCTCTGTTGTGCTGTTTTACCATATGTCTTACTTTTATATATATTATTTTATTAATTATTCTTATTCAGATTTAAACGGATCCTATTTAGACTTCCCTAGTTGTATACAATGGAATCTATTAGATGTATTTTTTCTTCTAATTTTTACTTGGGTCTCCGTATCCGTAAAAGTACGGAAGCCAGTTTTGGACAATTTGGAAATAACGAGGAACAACATGGACGGTGATCTGTTCGGGTCAAAAACGCTTCATTAGGTTGTCTCAATACTTTGAATCAATACATAGGTACTGTATGTATGTGTAGAGTATTAATGTAGGTTTTATTGTACAGGAGGTTATTTGTATATATATATATATATATATATATATATATATATATAGATATATATATATATATATATATATATATATATAACAAACAAATAACTCTGTACAATAAAACCTACATTAATATTATATATATATATATTATATATATATTATTAAAATTTATTATATTTTATTTTAATTTTTTTTTTTTTTTTATGTATGTATACCCTTGATCTTTTTACGAGGATATATTTAATATCTCCACTATGCTGAACATATTTATGTTTAGATACTATTTCCATTTTGTATGTATTTTATACTACTTCTGTGGCTTCATTGAGACCAAATGGAAAAAAAATTGTAATTTGAATATCCAAAACATCTCCCTTTTATTCAGAGTTTGATGTCTGTCCGGGATCTATGTCGGGATATGATATATTAATTTTACTTTTAGTTTCATCAGCTTCGTGCTTGTCTGCATAGTGTTGTGATACACTATATAGAAGATCTATTCTCCATATGTTATAGCGGTGGGCACAGATTCTGTTTTGTATTGTGTGGCCCACGTATTGCAGGCCCCACAGACATTCTGGTAAGTAAATGACAAATCCACCCATCATCACAGGCTTTTAAATCAGTGCAGTGTATTCAGTAGCTGGTGCCTTCACATTCTGAAAGGTAGGTCTGGACAGACCACAGAGAAATATAACGTTAGTGAAACGTAGTGTAGGACCCACCTGCATTTGAGGTCTTGTCGAAGGTGGGCTTAAGCAGTTTTGCGCAAAAGTGGGAACTCAGAACCTCAAAAAAACCTTCCGTTTTTTTAGAACAGGAATGTTGTTTTCTACATACTCCAATCTAGTGTGCTGCTGATATTGTTATGTGTATGTATATTACAGCCACAACAGCGTGCACCCATGTTTTAAAAGGTTTTTTGGATGTGCTGAAGTAAATGACAAAGTCACTAGAACAGTTTAAGTCATGTTTGATTTTAAAATTTCCCCCTTTTTATTGGAGAGAAAAATTGACATTTATTGTAATTTTGTAAGTGTCTGGGGACATTTTTTTTCCCCTTTTGGTTTCTTCTCTGCTATTAGTGCAGCTTAGTGCAACTGATTCTTTGGTTGTAGTAGAATGCTATGGCTGACCAAAGAAGTTGAGTGCACATGCTCAGCAGCATATCCAAATAATCCCTTTTTTAAAATAGACATATGAGTACTATCAGCATTGCTGCAGAGGTTAAAGGGATGGGGGGTCAGCCTGTCAGTGCTAAGACTATATGCCACACACTGCATCAAATTGTTCTGCGTGGCTGTCATCCCAGAAGGAAGCTTCTTCTAAAGATGATGCACAAGGAAGCCCGCAAACAGTTTGCTGAAGACAACCAGACTATGGACATGGATTACTGGAACCATGTCCTGTGCTCTGATGGGATCGAGATAAACTTATTTGGTTCAGATGGTGTCAAGTGTGTGTGGTAACAACCAGGTGAGGAGTACAAAGACAATTTTGTCTTGCTTACAGTCAAACATGGTGTGGGAGTGTCATGGTTTGGGGCTGCATGGGTGCTGCCGGCTGTGGGGGGCAATAATTCATTGAGGGAATGCTAACATGTACTGTCACCTACTGAAGCAGAGCATGAACCCCTGCCTTTGAAAACTGTGCCGCAGAGCAATATTCCAACATCATAACGACCCCAAACACACCTCCAAGACGACCACTGCCTTACTAAAGAAAATGAGGATAAAGGTGCTGGCTGGCCAAGCATGTCTCCAGACCTAAACCCTATTGAGCATCTGAGAGGCATCCTCAAACTGAATGTGGAGGAGCGCAAGGTCTCTAACACTCACCAGCTCCATGATGTCATCATGGAAGAGGATTCCAGTGGCTGTGACCTGTGAAGCTCTAGTGAACTCCATGCCCAAGAGAGTTAAGATAGTGCTGGAAAATAATGGTGGCCACACAAAATATTTACACTTTGGGCACAATTTATCCATGTTCACTTAGGGGTGTACTCACTTTTGTTGCCAGCGGTTTACACATTGATGGCTGTGTTGAGTTATTTTGAGGGCACACCAAATTCACACTGTTATACAAGATCCACCCTGACTACTTTACATTGTATCAAAGTGTCATATCTGCATTGTTGTGCTATGAAAATATATAATACAGTATTTACAAAAATGTGAGGGGAGCACTTTTGTGAGATACTGTATAATATATATATATATATATATATATATATATATATATACACACACACACACATATACTTATATATATATATATTCTGATTAGAATCTGACCAGTATTTTTACAGTCAGTTTTTGGGTTTCCGGCACCTCCTGCCATAGACAGGTACTATAATCCACCAATTTCTGGTGGATTATAGAACATGTTCTAATGTTTTTAGTCCTGAAGTATTTTGTCATTAGACGCAGCCTAAGGGTATGTTCACACAGCGTATTGAGGCACGTACCTGAGTGTGTCACAATACGCTATGCTGTTAAAAGCATGCGCTAGTCAGCAGGTACTTTCAATAGCGCTGCGGCTTGGCCTCCTATTATTTTTGTTTTACCCGACATGTTACTTTTTACTGGCGCTGGAGAACACGGCAGGTTATCTAGAATTTTACTGCGGCGCATAGTTGCGCTGTAGTGCCCCTGTAGTATGCGTTGTGTGATCATACCCTAAGGGTGCAGTCACATGGGCTGGATCTGCTGTGGATTTTGGTGTAGATTTTATTGCAGATTTTTTCCACATGGATTTGGACAAAGCAAAAGTTTGTGGATTTTACCTCCTCTCCATTAAGTCAATGTAGAAAAATCTGCCACAAATAGGATATTCTCAGGGGTTCCCCTTTACAACAGTTGTTTTCTATATTTTGGGCAGGCCTTTGGGATCACTTATATAGAGGGGTCTGCCATACCTAAGGCAAAATTGACATGTCAGATCTGACAGATTTTGCACCAAACTCCATGTCAATTCTGACAATCCGCATCACCCACATGCGAACAGGGTTTCACACACTACAGAAAATTTTCATGTAGAAAAATATCTAAAACATAAACTTGCTACTTATTGCTGCAGATTCTGCTGGCAAACCAGCCTCATTGAAGAGGATTAATCCCCGTGCTGAGTCGCGGCACTTCAAACTGCCGTCTGCAGCAGCAATTCTGATGTAACATGTGTGAACTTAGGCCGGGGCTCAACACTGATCTTTAGTATAAAGGGCCGATCACACGGCTTATTCTGGGGCGGATTACAGCCGTATTGTGCGCCGTACTGCGCTGCAGTACGGCTGGAATCCGTCCCAGCCATTACGGTAATCCACAGTTCTCATATTCGCCGAAAGGGGAGAAAGTGACATGAACATTATCCTGGCGGGATACGCTCCGTGGATAATGAAAGTCTATGGGGGCGAGGAGCTGCGACCCCGCCCCCTATTCAAGCTGTAATTGCTTGCGAAATCCGTCCCGCAATTACGGCTTGAATAAGCCGTGTGAACCAGGCCTAAAAGTACTTGTAAGTACAATGAAAATCACTCTGAAGGTAATGATAATCTCACCAATTTATAAGGATCAAAGGAATTAAGATGGTTATTACAGAAACCGCCTGTGAACAAAAAGCCGCAAGCCTCACATGCATCAGATTTTTCATTTTAACCATGTTCATTTTTTATAGGAGAAATTTGATAGAAATGTTAAAACTAAAACTTCTAAAATACTTCTAGAAGGGAACAAAAAACAATTCCTAAAATGATCATTAACTAGTTTCTGACCAGGCACATTTTCTTTAGTACACACGGGTTTTGAATGCTATAACATTTTCCGTGATACAATAGGCTTTATCATTATGTCATTTTCACATTAGATCATTTTTTTTTTTTTTTTATTTATGTGGGGGAAATGTTAAAAAAAAAAGAAAGTCTCACTTTATTGTTTTAAACGACAAAAGAAGCAGTAAGTTTGTAATTGTGTTACTAAAACTCAATATGACTTGTGTCCCGTGAGAACAAAGGATCAAGCATGTTAAATTCCAGTGTCCAAGATTCTTCTTTTTCAATACCTGGTGTGGGGGAAAGCTGGGCCATCAGTTCACAATAGGGTCTCTGGCTTAACCTATGAGTTGTGGAGTGAAAATGGGAGGCACGTAGTTACCAGGAGCCCTCACTGATATATTTAGCCATATAAAAAATAAATAAACAGCATCCCAAAACAGCTTTAGGGCTTGTTCACATGACGTATTTGATCCTTTTTACGGATCCGAAAAACGCAACAGTTGATACTTTATTTGGATCCGTATTGTATGCTATTCATGGATCCGCTTTCCGGATGCGTTTTGCTATCTCTCTCTCTCCTCCCAGCCGCAGTTCACCTTCCCCCAGCGATCCATCCCCCTGCAGCACCTCACCTCCCCAGCCAGCCATCCATCCCCTTGCAGCACACCTCACCCTCCCCAGCCAGCCAGCCATCCATCCCCCTGCAGCACCTCACCTGTCCAGCCATCCATCCATCTGTCCATCCCCCTGCAGCACCTCACCTGTCCAGCCAACCATCCATCCATCATCCACCCATCCCCCTGCAGCACCTCACCTGGCCCGCCAGCCCTCCATCCATCTGTCCACTCCCCCTGCAGCACCTCACCTGTCCAGCCATCCATCCGTCCATCCCCCTGCAGCACCTCACCCGTCCAGTCGCCGATCCCCCGTCCGTCCAGCCGCCGCCGCTCACCGCCGATGCCCCATCCGGCCACCAATTGCGCTTTTCGCATCCGCTTTCAGGATGCAAAGCGCCGGTGATACGTACCTGGAGTGTGGAGCGCTTTTGGACAGGTGCCAAAAGCGGACTCCATTATCTCCTATGGGCTTTAACTTGCGTAAACCGCAATAAAAATTGACATGTCAATTCTTAAAGCAGATGCGAAAAGCGCAGCGCAGGAGAGCTCTCTCCCGTGGGATCAGCGATGCGCTTTTGCCATTGAACGCAATGTTAATCACACTGACAATTGTTACATCCGTTTTGCTGATCCGTAAAACGGATCACAAAAACGTTGTGTGAACAAGCCCTTATCTCATTCGATGTTGAAATGGCAAGCCAGTAATAAAATAGAATTGCTTTATTAGAAAACCATTTTAAAATCCATAGAAACAGTAAGCCATCAAATGAACGATACGAAAACACCAACCGTACTCATCAGTGTGCTGTCGGGTATAATCTGGAAACCGACGCGTTTCGGTGATGCACATCTTATTCCTGGTCTAGCTACTAACGTCCGTTACCCTGTTCACTGAGCTCAAATTAACTCTTGTTACTCCAGAATAAAATCAGATGTCGAGCAATCTGCATATATTAAAAAAAAACATAGTGATTCTACCCGACTACTGTATAGCCATGACATCCTATTACATAGTATAGTTTTACATAAGAAGAAAAGAGAAAATTACAGATAAATTCAAAAGTGGTAAAGTGGATATTTAACATTCAGACCATGTGCTTATCTAGTCATAAGTGTGAAAATCCATTTAGCCTCACAATTGAGCAATTTCTTTCGTAGGTCTACTCCTCTGTTAGAAAGGAAAACTCTTTCAATATCCGTACAATGAAAAGACGTTAAATCACCTTTATGTGTCTCAATAAAATGTTTGGAGGCGGCGGACATGTTAGTATACCACACCGCTTTCCTGGCATCTGATATATGGCGTCTAATTCTCGTTTTGAGGGGTGTGGAAGTACATCCTACATATTGCACTTGACACGCACTGCATGAAATCATGTAAACCACATTTTTGGTATTACAGTTAAAGGGGTTGTATCATTTAATTGGTCTTCAGAATAAGGGGACAGTGAATACAAGTAACTTTGCAATTGGATGTCATTAGCAAAGCTGTCTTGTTATCACAGTTTTCCTTATCTTCTGTTTCTGTTTACACTGATATCCAGTCCTGGTCAGATCCCTCCTCCTTGCATATCACTAGCTGAGAGCTCATTTACATTCTGTTCTGCCCCCGGTCGGCCATATTCACAGGAGCGAGCATTCCTGTCTTTAACTCAAAGTAAGGGACCGGCACATTTTCACTCTGCACAGCCAGAAGAAACAGAATAACACTGCAGGGCTTCTGCAATCAGGAAACAGCACAATTGTGTGTCGATCCCTGTCTCTCTGACTCAGAGTTAGGGGCCGTAGCAATTTCTCTCTGCACACCCAGCAGAAACACACTGCAGCAGATTCTACAACCAGAAAACCGCACAGTTGTGTCTCGGTGCCTAACTCTACCGCATAGAAGGGAGATCTGTGCCTTTCATAGAAAGCTGGATTCAACTGTAACAAATCTCCAGCTGTGAGAGAAGAGATCAGTGCTCAGTCTAGATTAAATGCAGCCTGTGGTATGTATACAGCTCTTAAAAAAATAAGACTGCATAGGGAGAGACACAGTGACATGTGGACTCAGAGAGGGGGGGTCTCGGGAGCCAGCATGAACAGTGAAGGGGGGATGATGTCACCCAGCTGGGAGGGGAAGAAACGCCTCTGCATTTCTAGAGTTGGGAAGCGGAGAGCAGTATGAATCAGCCGAACTAAAGAAGCAATACATCCCCTTTAATGTATTGGCTTATTGTCAGGAAAATGCCTGCCCGCCGGCCCACTCGAGGGTCGACGGCCTGACTTGGGGTGTATCGTGACGTTGCGCTGCCCCCTAGGGGTGCTCAAGGTCAGCCAGATACTGTTCCACTGTTAACCCCTGTCCACAAGGGCACAGGGAGACAAACAAGCTGCCACCAGTTCTCTCATTTGGTTATTAGACGGGTCCGTTACCAACTTATAACAAGGCCAGGAACCAACCTTTGGGTAGCTATATACTATAGACCGAGTACTAGGCGCGTGAGGCCGATGATCAAGACAGATTAACTCAGATTAAAGTTTATAGATTTAATTAGCCTTGGAGGGCACACTAGAAAAATATATACAAAAGGATGATAATATACAGGTAAGAGTCAGAGGTGCAAATATAAGTATGGGTTACAGACAAAGGCAGTAAAATGTGTTACCTGTGGATGGCTTGGTGCTCAGCACACATGGGGGGCTTATGTGGCCTGGCTTCTGCGGGTGGATGCTCCTGGAAATGCTCTTAGGTACCCCCCCTCCATGGATCAACGGTTGAGCCAACCCGGGCTCCTGCTTATATTTGTGAGGGGACAGCCCACGTGGCAGCCCCCTACACGCCCCTTGGACGGTCTATGCACTCCTCCTACTCTGGTCATGCAGTTTCTGATAGAAACACAAAAATGGACCATAACATGGCGGGGCATCGGTACAGAACCGAGCCGGTGGCATCATCAGAACCGGCTGGACCTACACTACGCCCGGGTACCAGACATGCCTATCTTATGGACTCCCTAGGTCCAGTTCTGGATATCTCGGTCCCCCTGCCTCATGCAAGTATGGGAGTAGTGGCTGTGTGTGCGGGGAGTTACATATTTTAAGATATGAACTCGCCATGGACCAGTTATGAGCGGATCGCCTATAAATCTATATGAAATATCGGAGACATGTCGGCTAGGTTTGATTAATTGAAGTCTTTGAAGCTTGGGGGTTTGAGGCAGTATTTGTTCAGTGCTAATTAATGGAAATGAGGATTCTTTTGAGGTGTCCACATGTCCTGCTGTGTGAACATCCTATGGAGAGCATTTACAATGGGTCTTGGTTGTGCTGATTAACGTGTAAATTGAGCTTTCCTGGGGCTGGGGGCCATCTGTGAGATCTGGCTAGATACGAAATTGGGGATAGTCATTTTTTTGAGTAAATTTTTCCTCACACTTATCCTGTAGCTTTTTTTGGTAACATAGGAAACAAAAGTATCTTTAACCGCCATAAAGTTACAAGTAAGGCTATGTTCACACGGCTTAATTGCGGGACGTATTTCGCCCCGCAATTACGCCGTGTGTACGGGGGCGGGAGGGGGGCGGCAGCTCACCAGCCCCATAGACATTCATTATCCACGGCGCGTATACGCCGTGAATAAGTAGCATGTCACTTCTCTCCCCGCATTGTGAGAGCAGGGAGAGGAGACGTAATCCATATTTCTCTATGAGAACTGTGGATTACCATAATGACTGGGACGTATTTCAGACCGTAATTCGCGCAGTACGCTGCGAATTACGGGCTGAAATACGTCCAAGAATAAGCCGTGTAAACATAGCCCAAGACATATCGCGTGGCCGCAGCGAAAAGACACCGTAGTAGTGAGCCAGGTTTTTTGTTGTCGATCGTCGGCACTTAAAAAAAAAAAAAAGGCTGGGAGAAACAATTGAGCCTATGCTGGGGGCTTTCTTGGCTACAAATTTAACACCATCCTGCATAATATTCGCCAAATTAGGGTGAGTATATAGGATGGGAAGATGTTTTTTGATGATGGCAATAACCTTGTTATATTGGGGAGTGTACATTGTAGAAAAAGTAATACCCGAAAAGATTTTATCACCCTATCTTTCAAGAGGCATGCATCTGATATTGACTTAGCTTTATTCTGAGACGATCGCAGCAATACATCGGTATATCCTCGCTGATTTAACTTATCTAAAATGAGTTTGCTGTGTCTCAAAATCCTCATGTACACTACAGAGAGCTGGGCCATCCCCATATACAATTACATGATCTTGCCTATTCATACAGTGAGAAAAACAAGTATTTGATACACTGGTGATTTTGCAAGCTTTCCAACCTGCAAAGAATGGAGGGGTCTGTAATTTTTATTGTAGGTACACTTCAACTGTGAGCTAAAGAATAAAACAAAAAATCCTCTATATTTTTAGACAAGTAAATTGCATTTTATTGCATGAACTAAGTATATCACCACCTGCCAACCAGCAAGAAGTCTGGCTCTTACAGACCTGTTAGTTTTTCCTTAAAGGAGTTGTCCCGATTCAGCAAATCCTCTTCACCGGCCGCTCGTTGCTAAGTGAGGTCCAGCAATGCATACGTCCTCCTCGTTCATTTATATGGAAGTTCCGAGTATAGCTGGGTGCACACACTCTAAACGGGCCTCCTCTTTCACATCTATGGGAGTTCGAAGTCCGCCAATGACCATCTGGATGATCCAGAGGAGGTGGAATAAGGTCATGTGGTCAGATGAGAGAAAAATAGAACTTTCTGGTATCAACTCCACTCGCCGTGTTTGGAGGAAGAAGAAGGATGAGCACAAGCACAGTAACACCGTCCCAACCGTGAAGCATGGGGGTGGAAACATCATACTTTGGGGGTGTTTTTCTGTAAAGGGGACAATGACAACTGCACCGTTTTGAAGGGAGGGTGGATGGGGCCATGTATCATGAGATTTTGGCCAACAATCTCCTTCCCTCAGTAAGAGCATTGAAGATGGGTCTTCCAGCAGGACAACAACCCGAGAAACACAACCAGGGCAACTAAGGAGAGGCTCTGTAAGAAGCATTTCAAAGTGCTGGAGTGGCCTAGCCAGTCTCCAGACATAAACCCAATTGAAAATCTTTGGAGGGAGCTGAAATGGAAAGTAGCCCAGCAACAGCCCCGCAACCTGAAAGACCTGGAGAAGATCGGTATGGAGGAGTGTGTCAAAATCCCTACTGCAGTGTGTGCAAACTTATTCTAGAAATATTAAGTTCTGTTTTTCTATTGCATCGAATACTTATTTCCTGCAATAAAATACAAATTAATTCTTTAAAAATCATACAATGCGTTTTTTTTTCCCCCGATTGTCTCTCACAGTTGAGGTGTAACTATGATATTAATTACAGACCTCTCCATTCTTTGTAGGTGGGAAAACTTGCAAAATCGCCAGTGTATTAAATACTTATTTTCACCACTGTATGCCGTCAAAGTGCATGGTGGGAGCACCCCATTAAAGGGAATGTGTCATCAAAAAATGACATTGTTTAACTCACATTTTTATGTTAAACATTTTTTAGGAATTTTTGGTTGTTTTTTTTTATTTTTCATATCACTTTCAGCATTTTTTATTGATTCTTAAAGCGGTTGTCTTGCTACAATGATTGGGTTTTAATTAAAAGATCTTTATAAAACAAGCAGCTTTGCAATATATGTTCATTACAAATGTCCTACTGATTTTGAGTTATCCCTGGTAGTAGTAGTGCTTCAGCTCCTCAAATCCCTATAGCAGCCGACCTGTTGATCCTTATCTCACTGGCTGCCAGTCCTGGTGACTCGTCTGTTTCTGAATACAGGTCAGAGCACAGAGCCCCTCCTGCACAGTATGCTTCTGTACAGAAGGGAGGGCTCTGGCTTCTGTGTAGCTGGATTAACCCTGTGTGTGCCTGCTCCCTCCTGCTCTCTACACAGATTGAGGAGAGCAGAGGTGAGGCTGATCTGTGGTCAGTAGGAGTGACAGGCAGTGAAGTGTGTTACTATAATCATGATGTGTCTGTGGAGCTCTGACTATACTAATAAAACATATCAGTGGGGCATGTGAACTGTTCATATCCCTCCATGCTCTGCTGCATTAGTGACACATCGTAAGTATAGTAACACACTTCACATTTGCCCTGTGTCTGTTCTGATAGGGTTTGTTTGTTGTTGCTTGAGATGGACATTTGTATGCTAAGCAGGGGGTATAGGAACACTTACATCTCCCCTGCTCCGCTATTAGCATACACAGCTTCACAGACCTCTCCACACTCATAGATCAGCCCTCTCCTGTCTACTGAGTCTGTGGAGCTGACATTGCAGCTGTTCTATGAGTGAGCAGCCTGCAGCAGAACTAGGCATGGAAACTCAGGGTTAACTCTGGCAGCAAACCCCCTTGCCCTCCCCCTGCTGTATAGAAGTTATGGAGGAGAGCTTTCTGTGTGCTGAGGGGAGGGGGGGAAGAGGGAGGAGAAGAGGCAGACAAGAAGCACGCCCCTGAATTCAAAAATCCTTTGCTGCCAGACACTTTGAAGTAGGCTGAAAGCTTGTAATGAGACAACTCCTTTAAGTCCTGCAGTTTTCACTTCGGCCACTAAGCCTAATAATCGTCTGACACTTCTTGCTCTGTTTAGAGAGCTTTTCAGCAGTGTGCTCATTATCCGTAAAAGCAGGGTCAAACTGAAAGGAGACACCATTATGTACAGATAACACAGGATCCACCAATCACAAGAGGAGATGTCACAGCTCCCCCTCTCCACTCCCTTCACAGTGAAAACTCTCCTATAGAAGTCTATGGGACAGAAACTGTCTTAAGAATCCTATGTGCATGAAGCTGCTGTAAAGTATCTCTCTGACTGCTGTTAAAGCAGCGCAAGCAAGAATGTCTTCCCCACAATCATATATAGTCGGCCGAATAGAGAAATCTACAATCAGGAAATAAAAACGGCTGAGAGGAAAAGAACATGGATCAGGGGCTTGATTTAATAACTAAAAAAAATAAAAAATTGGTGACATTCTCTTTAAGTATGCATCTACTAGTGAATGAAGCTACCAAACAGCATGAATAAGTAACTTTTATTACTTTTTAGAAACCAAAACATACACACTTGGTTGGATCCAGTTTTTAAGCTGATCACTAGAAGAGTCACGGAACGAAGACTTGGTACAGATCCCTACTGTTATTCATTTTTCTGTTCCGTCTTAGAGATGGAAAACCGTAAATAGCGTCAGTGCTGGATCTACTGCACGGCAAACACAATATAACCCTTTTATAAGCGAGTGCCAGGTCTTTATGATTTGAACAAAAAAAAAAACTGCGCTATTGTTTTGTCATTGCTGACAGAATCTATGATGGAAGCTCCTAACACAGCCTTCAACGCAGATGTGAAGCAGGCCCGAGTCTGGGTTCAAAGGGTGTTATTTTAACGCACACCTGGTACGTAAAACACATTTTACACTTCAAAAAACAAACGCAAGTAATGTGTCCCATTGCTTTCAACAAGAATACACATCGCAGTTCACACTATGAGCTGGTTTTATGATTTTAAGGAAATGGATTCCTAATCCATGTCACAAGCGAAAAAAAAAGTAACCATCAATTATTGAAGTGTTTTCTGCACATATCAAGAGAAAAATTAGCCAGGACTTGGATTAGCCTCTTTGGATTTTGGGGCTAATACACATCCTAAAATGCAACAAATTCCACAGGCAGAGAGAGAGAAAAAAGTGAAACATCAGACATTTGAGGTCGTCTCCCAAATTTCTGTCGCGAACAAATATGCTGTGCGACTACTGCCCAATACTGAACCACTGCAGCAGTATTTTCTACACAGAAATCAACATTTGCCAGCCAGCTAACCTGGAATAGCAATTTTTGGAACTGAATGGTGCCATCAGAAAACTCTAAGGGGCATTTGTATGAAAACTGTCTAGGTCTAAAACTCAGTTTGTTGCCCATAGCAACCCTTTCATTTCATATAGTGCTCTGGAAAAATGAGAGGGGCGCTCTGATTGGTTGCTATGGACAACAAAGTGAATTTTAGACCTAGATAGTTTTCATACATGTGGCCCTAAGTGTCTTAACAGAGGGGAATGGTCTGCAACATTTCAATACTTTACTGATAGAAAAAAAACATTAACAAAAATACATATTTCTCTCTTTATTTCTTCAGACAAAACACAAAAGTCCACTCATACTACTAACTAAGAAACAGTCCTCTCTCACATCTGGAACGAGTCCACTACCCCCATCACTTGCCCCTCTTAAACTTTCCGGTGCTTGCGGTTTTTGCCTTTTTCTTGGCTGACCCTTTCACATCCGCTTCCTTTCTCTTCGTGGAGCTGATGGACCCAGTCACCTTGAAAAAGTCATCCAGTCGGCCCTGTGTGCTGCCATGACGGTTCTTCGCCAGCTTCTTGGCTCCGTTACGTATACGGTCTTCACTGAATTGCTTCTCTCCGCACATGAAGGCCACCAGACCCTCTTCATCAGGATCAACCCACGTCAGTTCCAGCCCATTCACATCAACCACGTCCGGCTCTAGGAAGAGTTGGCGAGCTTCTTTGTGCAGCCAGTTTTCAGGTACTGGGTATTTCTTAAGGTCAATGTTATCCATGACCTCTTCTATAGTTTTATGCTGCCGGATCAGTTCGATCGCCCTCTTTGGACCGATACCACGAATGGTCTCACAGTAATCACTACCCAGCAGTATACAGAGGTCAATAAACTGCTCCTGGGAGAGACCTATATCCTGAAGAGCCCGGCTGAGATGAAACTCCTGGATTGGCAGCTTTTTGGCCTCACTCGCAGTGAGGTGACGCAGCAGCAGGGGAGTGCCAAAAGTCAGTGCGTCCATATCTTCCGTGGCTGCGGCGTACACTTTTCCCCCTTTCACCAAAGCAGCACAGGTGGCCTCGGCCTCACAGGGCGCGACAACGTAGGGGATGCCCATTAGCGACAGCAGCTTTTTGCACTCTTCATTGTGTTGTTTTGTCACCTTCACCAGCCTCTTATTGAATTTCTCAATGTTCTCCACTTCTCCTGCTTCCTGGGCTGCCTCGAGCAATTTCTCGGCTTCTGCCCTCCTTTCACTGCGCTTGGCCAGTTCCCCTGACTTTAGCTGTGGAGGTTTCCCATCAAACACATAAACGGGCTTGATGCCATGCTCCACCATACGTATTGTACGATAGAACATGCCCATCAAGTGACTGGTGGTTTCACCTTCCTCGTTCTGAAGCATGTTACCATCCTGACGCACAGCTATGAGGAACTGGTATATGCACATAGAAGCGTCCACTGCCACTTTACGCCCAAAGTAACTCTTTATGTCATTCTCTTTTATAGCTCCGGGGGCCACATCAGCGATCAGCTTAGCGAGGCCTTGAATTCCCATTGTAGTGCAGTAAAGAAGTGGATAACAGTAAACTGAAAAATGGGTCAACCTGAAAAAAAAAGAAAAGAAGGAACATGTTATACATGGCGAACATGAACAGATGAATGCATAGCAAATGTACATTACACATCAAAGATGTCATTGTTTTTCTTATAATCTGCACATTCAAATCCTAATAAAGGCTTCCACATTAGTACTCCAAGTACACCCTGCCGTGTAATAGGAGAGCCATGTTATAGCACTATTTTGCAATATATTAGTACTTTGTAATACATTAATAATGCAAAATAGTGTACAAGCATTTGGGACCTATTAAGTCATGTACCATAGGAGGACTAAAAGTAAAATTAAGAAAAAAAAAAGTTTGACACCCACTTTCTCCACTTTACAAATAAAAAAAGGTTGACATAATTGGTATCACCATCAATAAAAGTCTGATCTATTAAAATCTAACTTTATTTATCTCGCAGAGTGAACGCTAAAGAAAAAATAAAATTACCTCATGCCAAAAATGCATTTTTTGGTCACTTCACTTCATCAAAACATTGGAATAAAAAGTGATCAAAAACTCACATGTATCCCAAAAATGGTACCAATAAAAACTGTACTTCAGCTCTCAAAAAGGAGCCTTCGCACAGGTTCTTAGAGAGGAAGGGGTTTACTCAGAATTCGCTATTTTTTGACAAGGTGCCATGTCGGAAGTTATCCCCCTACCAATCATTAAAGTGGCTGTCCAGGTCATACGAAAATGTAATATTCTAGTAAAGCCCAATGAAAAATAAAAATCCTATCCTCACCTTCCACAACTCCTTGGGCTTCTGATTACTTCCTTCTTCTTGCCAATGGGGACGTCACGGCTGCAGTCGCTGACTGGCTCCAGTGGCCACATGGCTCTGCTTACAACACTGTCTAGAAGTGAATAGGTCCAAACAGTTGTGCAAGTAGCAGCTGCAGCGGTGACGCCCCCATTGGCAAGAAGGAGGGAGTAAACAGAAGACCGGGGGCCCAGCACTGGGACCATGGAGAGGAGGAAGGAGAGTATACGGTTTTTATTGTATTTTTCTTATTTTTTAGTCATTATCCCCCTCTATGCAGCGCTGTCTTCATCTGCAAGCGACATCGAAAACACCGCGCCACAGAGACGTTAAAGGGGCTCTCCACCTCCCTTTATTTAACTTTTAGTAAGGGACAGGGCCTGTAAGAAAAAAAAAAAAATCGTATACTTCATTCTGCCTTATGTTCATTCCAGCAATGCGTCTGCCGCTCCTCTTTTGTTGGCTGCAGCGGTCATGTGACACAGCCCGACCTCACTGTTCGGAAGTGACAGCTCTGAACAGAGACGTCAGGCAATGTCCTGTGATCGCTACAGCGCATACAAGACGACCACCGGGAGCCTGAAAACAGCAGAGGGCTCGGGGCAGAGACATCGCTGGAGCGAACGTCAGCATGGAGGCCATTATTGGTTCTCTCTTATGCTCTGCACCACACTAGCAGTTATAAGGAACCTCTCAGGTAGATTATGCTGCCCCTGCCCGTGTCACAAAAGCCGTTTCCAGAGAAGTGTCCCATATTCAGTAAAATCCAGCAGTTTCACAGAATGTACTACCCAAACAGTTTATTTCTGAACATAAATTATCCCCCCCACCTGACATTTATTGAACAGTAATAGATAGAATAACCACAATGTGGGCGGGGTTAACTACAGTGGGTGGGGCTTACACCTGCTCATGAATAAGCTGGACTCCTCTCTGGCAGAGCCGGCTGCACTCTGCCACAATTCAGATTTAAATGTTCTGAAATTGCTGCATCTTACAGAATAAGGGGCACAGTGCTGGGAACAGCAGGTCTGACACTAGCTTGTGCGGTCCTCAGCCAGGGGGGCATAACCTATGTGACAGGTTCCCTTTAACAAAGCAGAGGCGCAGAGCCCTTTTAAAGGGGTGTTCCCACAAGGCACTTTGATGACATAGGATAGGATGAGCCATTGAAGTCTGAAAGGTGCGAGTCCCGCCTCTGGAACCTGCACCTATCTTGGGAATAGGTGCAGCTCAAAAGAGAGGCTGTTTCGCTTGTGCCCAACTCTCCATTCTGTTCTATGGGAGTTCTGAGAATTGGGGAGTAGCAAGATTCACACAACTCCGATAGAACAGAATAGAGAGTCATGCGCAAACACAAGCGGCTCTCTACCCTGATCTGACATTTCCCAAGATATGTGATCAGAGTGCATAGTGAGGACACTGCTTTAACCCCTTACCGACATATGATGTATGAGTACGTCATAGTGACGGTAAGCGGGTTTTTTGTGGAAATCGAAAGAAAATGACCCCGCGGGAAAAATTTTAAAAAAATTGGGAAGATGTTTGGATTTCTTTTACTGTACCAAAAAATAAGGGGAAACCCGGGTTAAAAGGGGGGGTTGATAATCAACCCTTTGGGGAAAATAAAATTTAAACACTTTAATTATTACTGAAAAAAGTGAACGCTTTTTAAAAAAAAAAACCCCCGAAAACATGGGAAGTAGGGTTTTTTTTTTTTACATTTTCCCTTTAAAATTTTAAATTTTTTTGCGGTTTCCCAGTATAGTCTAGGGTTTAATACCCAATGCCCCATTAGAAAAAAACTTGTTCCCCCAAAAATAAAACCCCTAAATTTGTTTAGTAGGTGGAAAAAAAAAAAAAAAATTTTGGGGGTTTCAAAAGGGAAAAGAAAAAAAAAAAAAAATTTTAGAGCCATTTTTTTTTGGGCCATCTGTAGGTGGGGTTTTTCCCGAGAGTTGAAAAAACCCCCTTTCCCCGCCTGTCGGGGCGTGAAAAAAAAATTGAAAAAGCAATCCCACTATTTCAAAATTTCCCCTAAAGAAGCTTTTTGGGTTTTTTTTAAATGAAAAAAATTTGGGGACTCTGTTCACATATCATAAATAAAAACCCTTGTTTAAGTGCCCCGACTTAAACGTGGTTCAAATCGGGCACCCCTACCCTTTATCTTTACCTCTCAATCGAAAAAATCAGGCATCTCCCCGGGTAAACCGCCCCGTGAGGGGGCCCTTGATTGGCCGTTTGGGAAAGGTTTAAAGATAGGATAGGACGGCCCAAATTTGAGACCAGTTGAAAGTAAGTGGGAGTTAAAATTTTTTCGGGCCCTGTAGTAAACCCGAAAAGTTAAAGTTTTTTCTTTTGAAAAATAGAAGAGACAAAAAAATCCCCCCTCCCCCGACGCTCCTGCAGCTGTGAACATTCATTTTTTCCACAGGGACGGGGGTGCAGCGGCTTTTGTGGGTGTTTGGCCTGAAAGGTAATGGGGGACAATGAACATTCTTTTGAAAAATGCCAATAAACTAAAACAGGGGCCCGGGGGTTTGGGAGGGTTCCTTTTCAATTTAGATAATGCCCCGACAGCCCCGGGAGTTTTAGCAACTTTTAAAAAGACCCTTTTAAACCCCTAAAAAGCCCAACCTTTTTCCCCCAAACCCAATTTTAAAAAAAAATCGCTTTTGGGGTTTTCACAAACCCAAATTTTTCAAGTTGGGTCAAAACCAAAAAAGGGGCAGATTTGGGCCCCCAAAGTGACTACACGGGAAAAACCAATGTGCGGTTACGCCCAGGCACTGGTCCCCTGAAATCAGAGGCTCTGGTTTTGAACACCTCAATTGGGGGGGGAAAGACCAGAGCCTTTTTTTCTGATGGCCAAGCAGAGACTTTGGAAATGTTCACCCCAAATTGTGAAAAAAGGCAGAATCCGACCCCCCCAAAATTTTTACAAGACGGGTTGCTCCCCGTTTGGGCGGCATTTTTAGGTTTATTTCAAGGGGGCTTTTTTCTCAGGGCCCCCCCCCTGGAGGGGGCCCCAAGCATAAAAAGACGGAACCCATCCATCTATTTTCGGCAGATTTGAAATCCTTGGTGTAGAAAACCCATGTTGTAATTTTCCTTAGCAAAGAACAAACAAGCAAAAAGGATTTTTCCTTTCCCAAAAGAAGGGGAAAACTCGGTTTTTTTTATTTTTCAAAATTTAACCCAGATGACGCTTCTTGGCTACGTCACTAAAAATTCAGAGGGGACTACCGCCTGCGTTTTTTTTTTTTGGGTCTTCCCAAGATGTGTTGTACAAAATGAAACCGTTGAAAAAATTGTAGTTAAAGAAAAACCGTCAAATAGATTATCCCCCCCTTGCGGGGGGACAGCACAAGCTAGGGGAACAGCATTTTGGGTTTCCCCGGGGCTCTGCCCTTATTTGAAAGATGCTGTGTTTTTGAGTATTTAGTGCTCAAATCAGAGTTTTTTCAGCCAAAAAAAAAAAAGTCAGGGTTTTTTTCATGCCCGCCCCCTGAGGCTGGGTCCCCCAAACCTCAATTGAAAAAACAATTTTACTTTGAATGGGTAAAAACTTAAAAAAAATCCCTTTAAAAGGTGGGCGGGGCCCTAGCATTTGGTGGGGGGGGGGGCTAAAAAAAACCGGCTAAGAATAGTTTGAGCTTTAAAATTCCCTTTTAAAAACTACACCCTTTTTTTTCTTGAATAAGGCTATTTTTCCCAAAAGGAAATTGACTGGGGGGGAACGTATTTTTTCCGCCCGCAAAAAACCGTTGTGTTTCCGGAACGGGAAAAGTGGGGGGGGGCCCGCCCCCAATAGCATTCATTATTCCGGCGCGTTTACGCCCTTTGAATAAAATAGCATGTCACTTCTCGGCCCGCTCCCCCTTTTTTCCCCGAGCAGGGAAAGGGGGAGAGAAACCCCTTTTAATTCTCTTGAGAACCGTGGGATTATTTGAAATGTTTTGGGACGAAATCCCCGCCCTTTTTTAGCGCAGTAGGGCCCCGAAATTCGGGGGGGGGGAGATACGTCCCATTTTTTTAAAACCCGTGTGAACTTTAGCTTGGGGGAACGGTTTAATAAACGCAGGTCTGACACTAGCTGTCCCTCCCCTCAGCAGGGGGGGCAAAACCTATGGACGGGGCCCCCTTTTAAAAATTAAAATCGTTTTGGCCAACCTAATGTTTTAAATGAAATTCTACAGTTACATTTGGATGAAAGGGAAAGTTTTTAAAAAGGTAAGAAAATATCCATTGGGTTTTCCCCCCACGGAAAAGGTTTTATCCGCAGATCTTTCCCTTTTTTGTTCAAATAAACCCGGGGAAAATAAAAACCTTTTTTTTTAGGGGGAATTTTCACACTGTTGTTTTTTGGGACCCCAATTTAATTACCCGCCCCAAAAACTGGTCTAAAAAGGCCCCTAAATTTGCAGGGGGGTTTTAGAAGAAATTTTGGTGATTTTCCAAATTTTTGGTGGGTTTTTTTCCCCCCCTTTTTCAAAATGGTTTTTTTTAATTTAAACCTTAATAAAAAAAAACCCCCAAAAAAAATTTAAACCAAAAAAATTTTTAAAAATAAAAAATTTTTTCCACAAATATTTATTTTAATTTTTTTAAAATTTCTTTAAATTTTTTATTTTTAAAAATTTACCAAATTTTATTTTTTATTTTACAACCCTTTTTTTTTTTTTTCCCCCCCTTTTAATATTTTTGTTCCATTTAAAATATATGTATTAGCAGTTACATCTTTTAACCCCTTCCATTAAAACCCCGGGAACAAGGGGATGTACTTTTTCCCCCGAAATTGGGGGGACGGCATTTTGGGTGTTTTGTAGCGAAAAATGGTAAAATACCCCCTGACATTTGTTTCCAAGTAAAACTTTAGGGAAAATAGCCCTTTTTTCCAAAAATTTTTTTAAACTGGTTTTTAAAAAATTAAAATTTTGAGCTGTATAGCTACAGCTGCTTTTTTAAAGGGAGATTAGGGGGGATGACTTATCAAATTTCATGGATTCAAAGGGCACATGTTTAAAAAACTGTCTAGGTTAAAACTCACTTGTTGCCCAAAGAAACCCAATTTCTGACCCCTTAGAAAACCAAATTTGAGTTTCCTTTCATTTTTCCAGGATTTATGAAATTTTTAAAGGGGGCACTGTGATGGGCAACAAAGGGGGTTTTTAAAACCTAGACAGTTTTCTTAATGGGGCCCCAAAATTCTGCGGGAAAATCGGGACATTTAAATAAAGGGCCGTGGAAAAGGTGCCAAACCCCCCGTTACCGGCTTATTCTGAGCGGTTTTGGTCGTTTTCCCGCCCCGGATTTGCGTTCAATACGGCGCCAATCGCGGAGTCATTACGGAAATTCCAATGCCTCATGAGAACGTGGTTTCCCAAACCCCTCCTCCCCGCTCGGAAAAATCCGCCGCGGGGGGAAAAAGTGCCATGAAACATTATTTACGGCGCGGAGCGCCCGTAAAAAATGCATTGTCTTTTGGGGCCCGGGGAGCGGCGTCCCGGGCCCCCCCCCCGAAATTCAGGGCGTCCCGGCCCCGCCCCGTTTTTAGGGCCCGGATTTGTGCGCTCAATACGGGCAAATCCGGGGGGAAAATAACCCCGTGTGAACGGGGGCCTTTACTTTTTAAGCGATGGCGCGGTCCAGCCCCGGGCGTCCTATCAGCAGCTGAGCTGGACATTATGTTCACGAGGATTTTGACACAAAGGGCCACATGTATGAAAACTATCTGGGTCTAAGTCTTTCTTTGTTGCCCATAGCAACCAATCAGAGCTCCCCTCTCATTTTTTCCAGAGCACTATATGAAATGAAAGGGGCGCTCTGATTGGTTGCTATGGGCAACAAAGAATCTGCAAATTCCGCATTAAGCGCCCTCCTGTGTTCCCCATTATAAGTCAATGGCGCCCGGGCTGAGGAGACAGCTGATTTGTTTGCACACTGCTTCGTGGCTGCTCTTATGATACAAGCAGCAATGGGGGCGGCACAGCTGTGACAGAGGCCACCAGCCCTGTCGGCAGTGCAGGCAGAGATACCCCTCACCGGCTGCTAGACCGAACTCGTACACGCAGCTCGGCGCATAGGTGCGTCACCTGCCCCGGGAGCCTAATATAAGCTATGGGTAACACTGCGCATTGCGGGGAGCTCTGCGTCACCTGCCCCGGGAGCCTAATATAAGCTATGGGTAACACTGCGCATTGCGGGGAGCTCTACGCCATTCTCCACTCACCCACCTCCTCCAGGTTTTCGCGGGCTACAGTGACATCGAATTCCCGCCGTTCTGACGCGCGCCAGCCTTGCAGCACTCGGGGGCAGCGAGCGCTCTGATTGGACGACACGTGCACGGCCGCGTTCTGATTGGCTGGTGGGTTGGACGGGCTGAGGCGCCATCATGAGACTGGCGAGCTAACAGTTGCTGATTGGCAGCTTGGCGCAGGCGCCTCCGCGATTGGTTCATTACATCACGTGGTGCTGAGATGACGTGTTTCCGTTACCAGAGGGCCCTGCTCTGCCCTCTGACCCCGGTTTGACTGTAAGAGACGTGGCCGAAACCGGGAGCGCTGTCACCGCAGACATGGTGAGACTGTGACCGGCCGTGATAGTGATGGGTGTGCGGAGCCTCACGATAGCCTATACCCGGCCCTGTACGGGCTGCCTCCTCCAGGAGTCTGTATACAGCTCCTGATAGTAGCAGCCTGTGCAGTGTATGTATGGGCAGGTCTAATGCATCTGCCTGCACTGGGGAAGGGGTTTGTAATTTGACTCAGAGTGAAAGGTTACAGTTGTATAGTGTCCTCTGCTTGCTGTCAGTTAGTGGAAGCCTTGCCCTCTGCATGCGGCTGCAATGTGTTACAGTGAAGCAGTCTGCGCTGTGTCTTGTTCAGATGTCCTGTACATGGCTCTTCCCTGCACTGATACATTGTAACGGAATCCCGCTGTGTGAGATCTGTTTTACGTCACTGGTGCTGTGTAATTGCTGCATAGTACTGTAAAGTATTAGTGTGTAGGAAAGCTACAGAATCCATCTTGTTCAGACTTCCTCTAGATTTCTCTTACCTGCGCTGATACATTGTAACGTGATCCTGCTGTGACACCTGCTTTGTTACTAGTTCTGTGTAATCACTATAAATATTGCAATGTCTTACACTGACTACTTGTTTACACTGTAGATTGCGCTTATCTTTGCTGATACATTGTAACAGAATCCTGCTGTGTGATTCCTGCTTTATGTCACTGGTGCTGTGTAATCACTGTATAATATTACAGTGTGTAAGAAAGCCGCAGAGTCTATCGTGTTCAGACTTCCTCTAGATGGCGTTTACCTTCGCTGATACATTGTAACAGGATCCCGCTGTGTGACACCTTCTTAATGTCACTGGTGTTGTGCGATTGCTGTGTAGTGCTGCAATTTCTTACACTGATTACTTGCCTACACTGTAGATTGCTCTTACCTGTACTGATACATTGTAACAGAATCCTGCTGTGCGATGTTTGCTTTATTCCTCTGGAGCTGGTTATGACTGCAGAATGCTGCGATTGTGTGCTCCTTTTGCCAGTGCCCTGTGATGTGACTGCACCGTGGGATCGGACACTGAGAGGAGGTTCCCACAACAGATGTTCCTATTAGGAAATAGTGTCGAATCTGCAGCAGAGCTCTGAGGTGATGCCCTTGGATTTCTGTTGCGGATTTTCAGCTCTAGCCTTGGTTTGGGCGCAGATTATCCCCTTCTTAAATCGTTAAATCTACATCTCGGCTGCTCCATCCAGAATCTGACGTGATTCCACCTCAAAGAGCTGTCCCTTCCTAATTCTGCCCCAGCCGTCACAGTGTGAACTGCGGTGTGGTTTCCCCATTCACAATAATGGGACGATCTGACGCAGTTTTTACGCGGATTAGAACAAATCCGTAATTTCAGCGAGTCCTCCGGGTAAAGCAGCTGCAGATCCAAGGCATTACTAACCCGAAAAGGCCTTAATTTATTATTATTATTATTTATTTTAAAGCGCCATTGATTTTCCCGGCGCTTTTACATTCGAGGGGGTTACATTTCATTACATAAGTCAAACGGGGTACAGTGTAAGGGATTTAATTGACAATTGGCACGACAGAGGGAGAGAGGACCCTAAAACCCCGAGGGCTAACAATCTACACGGAGGGGGAAGAGGAAGGAGGTGAGGGGCAGACAATGTTTTGTGGAGTGAAGTAGTGACAAGGTTAGTGGGAAAAATTATAGGGCAAGCCTGAAGAAATGGGTTTTCAGGTTGCTCTTGAAGCTGGTGAAAGTGGAGGAGAGTTTGATGTGTTGGGGCATTTGGTTCAGGTGTGGGTGAGAGGGAGAAGTCTTGGAGACGGTTGTTGAGGATCTGACACAGAGAGACAGAGGAGAGGTCCGTGAGAGCGGGAGTGCGTGGGGAAGATATTTGGAATTTAGGGCAGAGATGTATGGAGGGGGAGAGGTCATGGAGAGCCTTGTAGGTCATGGATAGTAGCTTGAAATGAATTCGCTGGGCAATGGGAAGCCAGTGAAGGGATTGGCAGAGGGGAGAGGCAGAGGAGTAGCGAGGAGAGAGGTGGATAAGACGAGCAGCTAATGACGGCTACACTTCTTTAGTTCTCGCCTCCCTGCGTTTCAGCAGAGATAGCTGTATTTTTTCTGACGCAGTTCTAGGGGGACTTGTTTTATGCAGAAGTTTTATTTTTAGTGGGAGTGGTTTGAGTAATTGAAAATTAAACTATTTTTTTGCAGTGTGAACATAAAAAAAGCGTTTTCTGAATCTTGCTTTTTTAAATTATTGTTTACACTATTCATATTTCACACTAACCTGTAAAATTAATTGTACAGGTTATTACAGTCGTGTGGATACCTAATGTGTTGGTTTTTTTTTTGTGTAATATAGGCACAATAATTTTTTTTTTAATTAAAGGGGTATTCCCATTACAGCAAGTGCTGCTGGAAGAGCCGATTGCTGTAAAATAAGCACTCTTTTTTTTTTTTGTATGTTAAAAAATATGCATGCTTTACCTAATACAGGCAGTCCCCTACTTACATTGTTCCGACTTACATACGTCCCCTAGTTACAAACGGAGACTTATGGGACGTGGCTGACATTTAACACTGAGTCACGCACAATGATAACCAAGTGCCAGCATGCCACAGCTGCACATGAATACAGAACGTTAGGTGAAATCTTCTAAAAAAAAGGGCACAGACAGCAAAACAAATGTAAAAACTGTTCCCTGCACTAATCAAACATTTTTTTTTGCTGGAGTTACATTTAATAAATGTACCTGTTCCGACATACATACAAATTCAACTTAAGAACAAACCTACAGTCCCAATCCCGTGCGCAACCCGGGGACTGCCTGTACAGGCCTTTTTAAACCTTCATCTTGCCCTCTTATCTCCATGGTTACAGACCACCACCGTGTGCTTTCATTTGTGACCAGTAATGCCACATTATCAAAGACTGTCTGAGAATAAGTCCTGGCCTGGATAGTGGGGGACGCGCATTGTCGCTTATGTGTACACAGGAACTTAGTCTTCGTCTTTAACGCTGCATTACTGGCCATAAGTGAAATCCTAGTAATGGTCTATAACCATGGAGATGAGAGCAAGGTAAAGGTGCAAAAAAGGCCTGTATTAGGTAAAGCATGCAGATTTTGTAGTAACCTGCATTTTGAAAATTGCTTATTTTACAATAATTAGTTCTTCCAGCAGCTCTCGCTGTGATGGGAATACCCCTTTAAATATTTTTTTTTTATTATTACTTTTCCTACTTATTTATCCCATGGAGAGAACCTTTTTTTAATTTTTTTTATTTTTTACACTTAGTAATGTATTAGCATACTCCTGTATACTCCTGTATGCTAATAAGTTACATTAGGTGTCAGTATGATGCAGGCTGCTGTCAGGGCAACACACAGTGTGTCCTGACCCCAGGCTTAAATATGCAGACCACCCTGGGGCTACTCCTAGCCCCCAGGGCTGGCTGTAGAGACATTCCCCACGCTCCGTCGGGCGCAGGGAGTCCCGATCATCCGATGGAGCAGGAGGATCCTCCTTTAATGTGAGTTCTGAGTACAGCTGAATGTAGATACTGGGCTATACTGGGAACCCCGCTTATAATGAATGGAGAGTAACTGTGTAAGCGCAGCCATTCTGAGTTGAGTTTCGGGGGCCCCACATCTGTCTGACATTTATGACACTATCATTATGCCATAAACGTCTGAGGTGATAGCTGATGATTGGAGGGGGGCCCCACAGACCTGTTAGTAATACCATATTCTAGCAATATATTAGGCAACCATACTCTCCCATCTGATCTGGCGCTACGTGTTTGGCGGGAGCGTTGCTAAGACAGGTGTATGATGCCAGCTGAATGCACAGCACGGCTCCCATTCATTAGAGAAAGTTCATTCATTAAATCAAGATACCCGCTGGGCATTGCCAGTGTCTCTGACAACTTAGATCGGGCAGGTGAGCATGGCTACACAACCTCTTTCAATGGGCTTTCCCATTAAGATATGTTTTTGCAAGTTAGGTTTCAGCAGCGTGATGACCTGGAGTCTCAGACAAGCATTGTGCCATTTACTTGTCATGTGCTTTTGGATTTGTGACTTGGCTGCAATCAGGTGTCATTGTTAGGTTGCGTTCACATAGGGAAACATGTATGAAACGGTCTTGGTTTAAAACTCACTTTGTTGCCCATGGCAGTCAGTTAGAGACAGGGCTGTGGAGTCGGCAAGCCAAAGCCCCGACTCCGACTCCTCAATTTCCCAAACCTCCGACTCCCGACTCCGACTCCCTCATACATGGCGCATGTTTAAGTGATAACTTTACTGTAGTAAAATGGTAACATAAGGCTTTTTATCACCTTATGATGCAATAATCGAGCTATTTGGGTAGAACAGACACTGACAAGCAAAATGGTAACAATGTTTTGATCTTTTGAACACTTGTGGGTAGAGTTAAAGAAAAAGCTGCATTTGTATCCAAGTCCAGTCTGCACCAACATTGGGAATGTGTAGAAGAGACCTGGGATCAGATTTTGGTCAAGATATGCTTGAACCTGATCCAGAGCCAGAAGATTCAGGCTGTATTGAAAACCAAAGGTGGATTTCCCAAATACTAACAAAATACAAATTAACACTTAGATTTTTAGGAGCAAAACAGTAACAATGCAGTTACAGGAAAGAATCTGCAGAACTAAGCAGATGCTAAATACTTGCAAGTCATATTTATGTGTAAGATAGGTAAGAGGACTGTATATAAAATTACAGTAGCCTCATGTACAAAGCTGTAGTGGATGGTGAGATATGGAGCCTGAAAGTCACAAGTTCAAAACATTGTTACCATTTTGCTTGTCAGTGTAAAATATATTTATTGGATAGGAATTTAGAACACAAAAAAAAATTGTTAATATGCAAAACACTGCAGGAACATTTGTGGAGTCTCTGAATTTGTTCTGAGAAATAGTATTGCCTCCATCAGATCCTGCACACATGACCTCATATCTGATCTCATTATTTCCAGGCTAGAGAACGGCCTCTCTACACTAACATGGGGGCAAAGCGGTGACCAGAGCGGCAACATCTCTAACAATGTCAGGGTATAAAGGAATTGCCTCAGCCACAGTCAGGTTTGATGAATGGTTGATCTTCTACTTCTGTGAAAGCAGGTGAAAAATGTTGCTGAAATCTGTTTGTCCTGGGAGCAGAATCTTTTCCCCTGGGGCAGTGTATTGCCTGCTCCATGTCATCAATTACACTCCTCATGTGATGAGGCTGAAGATATGGGAGCAGTAGCACTGGCCGCACCCAATTCCTCTTGCTCTTTGCATCGAACTAACTGGACCAACTTATTATATATTTTGGGAGTCGGAGTCGGTCCATTTTATGACGACTCCGACTCCTGCAAAATAGCCTCCGACTCCACAGCCCTGATTAGAGCGCCTCTTTCATTTCATATAGTGCTCTGGAAAAATGAGAGGGGCTCTCTGGTTGCTATGGGCAACAAAGTGAGTTTTAGACCTAGACAGTTTTCATACGTGTGGCCCAAAGTGTTTTTGGCTCTTCTCCATAGTATCTCTCGCGTTACCTTAAGCATTTTTCCGATGGGGCCATAGACCACGCTTCTGTGGCAAAAAAGAGCCTTTAGACTTACCATAGTTTGCAGTATAGAAGCCCCACCGTGGTTTCCATTGGGATACATTTTTCTGGTATCTCAAAGGTTACCATAAACAATGACCAAAGATGCTTTGTAAATGAGGCCTCACAGGTGAGTGATGTATTAGGTTTGTGTAGGATCTAATGAAATCTATGGAAACCTATGCAGTCGGTGACATGAAGTACAGTAGGACCCCTTCCTTCCCATATTCCTAGCTCCTGTGGCCATTACTGACTCATTATAAGGGGGTTTCCTCATGACAGACGTGAAACAGACAGTAGATAAAGGATCTTTTTTAGAAGCGGGCAGTGGGAGTCAGCCGCTGATGGTATATCCTGGCAGTGTGCTGTATATGGCTGTTCTGAGACAACCCCTACAAGGGTATATGGAAGTCATATCAAATAAGCTCTCTTCTCCCATTTGCTATAATATGTCACTCTCCGCTTACAATAAAACAAATATTCTTTTGTAAAACCTCATCAGCACCTGGTCATTATTGGGGCTAACCTGCTGTGCTGATCTGTATAGCTTTATGTTGACCACAGCTCTAATTTTGTAATACAGAGCTCCAAATCCCCTGCATAGAAAGAATTAAAGGAGTTGTCTCCCTACAGAGTTTCATAGGATGCATGAATGAAATACTCTGTCACTTCCTGGTTCAGACTGACTCATTTGCATACAGCTCTGTGCTCTGTGCTTTCAGTTGCTAATTAGATCAGATTAGCTGAGAGCATTTTCAAACTGCTCTCAGAAGGCGTTTATCTGATCCCCAAAACCAAAGCCCTAATTACAGTTCTGTTTATTTTACATAAATCAAGCTTTTTACTGCTCAGCAGCACAGACACTGCCTCAACCTGTGTGATGACATCACTCACTGTTATCTCATTGAACAAACAGCAGAGGGAGAATTGTTTACAGGTCTGTTACTGAGGGAACTGAAATAGCCAGGGAGGTCATAAATTCACTTGTATCTCCTTAGGGAAAACAGAGGAACAAAGCAATATATTTGGAAAATGTCTTTATTTTGTGTTCCCTACAATTTGAAAGCTATTCTTTGTAGCGAGACAACCCCTTTAAGGGGTCGTTTTTATGACTTCTCCTTCTGCCTGCTGTTTTGTGTTCAATTTTGAACCATATTTCTTAAAGGGAATGTGTCCTCAATGACTTATTGTTTAACATTTTTATGTTAAACACATTTTTTAAGAATTTTTGGTTGTATTTTATTTACATTTATTACAGTGATTTCTTCTCAGGTCACAGAGCATGACTAGAAAACTCTCCAATAGAAGTGAATGGGACCGAGTCAGTCTTAAGGCTCCTATGTACATGAAGCTACTGTAAAGCATCTCTCTGACTGCTGTTAAAGCAGTACAAACAAGGCCTAGTGGCCAAAGTGAAAACTGCAGGACTCAAGAATTATTAAAAAATATTGAAAGTGATATTAAAAAAAAAAAAAATTCCTAAAAAATGTATTTAACATAAAAATGGGACTTAAACAATGACTCATTTTTTGAGGACACCTTCCCTTTAAGGTCCTATCTCCCCCCCTAGAGGATGGGTGTATATACACACAGTTCTGTGCAAAAGTTTTAGGCATGCAGGGCTGTGGAGTCGGAGTCGTGGAGTCGGTGCCTATTTTGCAGGAGTCGGAGTCATCATAAAATGGACCGACTCCCAAAATATATAATAAGTTGGTTCCTGTTAGTTCGATGCAGTGCAAAGAGCAAGAGGAATTGGGTGCGGCCAGTGCTACTGCTCCCATATCTTCAGTCTTATCATATGAGGAGTGTAATTGATGACATGGAGCAGGCAAAGCGCTGCCCCAGGGAAAAAGATCCCGACTCCATGACAAACAGATTTCAGTAAAATGTTTCACCTGCTTTCAAAGAAGTAGAAGAGTTCAACCATTCATCAAAACTGACTGTGGCTGAGGCAATTCCTTTATACCCTGACATTGTTAGAGATGTTGCCCTGTGCTCACCGCTTTCCCCCAACCCAAGTTAGTGTAGAGAGGCCGTTCTCTAGCCTGGAAATAATGAGATCAGATGTGAGGTCATCTATTTAGGATCTGATGGAGGCAATACTATTTCTCAGAACAAATTCAGAGACTCCACAAATGTTCCTGCAGTGTTTTTGCAAATTTACAATTTGTTTGTGTTCTAAGGTCATATCCAATAAATATATGTTACACTGACAAGCAAAATGGTAACAATGTTTTGAACTTGTGACTTTCAGGCTCCACATCTCACCATCCACTATAGCTTTGTACATGAGGCTACTGTAATTTTATATACAGTCATCTTACCGATCTTATAAATAAATTTGACCTGCAAGTATTTAGCATCTGCTTAGTTCTGCACATTCTTTCCTGTAACTGCATTGTTACTGTTTTGCTCCTAAAAATCAAAATGTTCATTTATATTATTTTGTTAGTATTTGGAAATCCACCTTTAGCTTTCAGCTCTGCCTGAATCCTTCTGGGCTCTGGATCAGATTCAAGCACATCTTGACCAAAATCTGATCCCAGGTCTCTTCTACACATTCCCAATGTTGGTGAATACTGGACTTGGATATAAATACAGCTTTTCTTCAACTCTACCCACAAGTGTTCAAAAGATCAAAACATTGTTACCATTTTGCTTGTCAGTGTCTGTTCTACCTAAATAGCTTGATTATTGTATCATAAGGGGATAAACAGCCTGATGTTACCATTTTACTAAAGTAAAGTTATCACTTAAACATGCTCCATGTATGAGGGGGTCGGAGGTTTGGGAAATTGAGGAGTCGGGGCTTTGGCTTGCCTACTCCACAGCCCTAAGGCAAGTGCAGAAAAAGTGCTATAGAGTAAAAATGCTTTCAGAAATAGAAGTGTTAATGGATTATTCTAATCAACGAAATGCAAAGAGAATGAACAAAAGTTAAATCTGATCAATATTCAGTGTGAGGCACTTTGGCTTTGGAGTCCTGGAAGTGAAGATCTGGTCCCAACAGATTCATCAATCAAATGGCTACAGGGTTGGTTGCAAATAAAACCATGTTTACTTTATTTCTTAAAACATGTACAAAAGCTGCACCTGCCATATTTGCTTCAACAAATAATAATTTGCCAAGCGCTCATCCCCATATTAGAGTATTTACTGACGGTGTGCAGCATTTACTCCATTCATAGTGAGTGCAAAGAGCGGAGCTGAGCCCTCTGCACAATGTGGTCCCAACAGAGCCCTGATCTTATCGTCATCACGTAGTCTGAGATGACATGGAGACGGAAGGATCAGAGCATCTACAACGGAGATCTGTTGCTACTTCTCCAAGATGTTTGGAACAACCTCCCTGCCGAGTTCCTTCAAAGTGGACCTGATGCCGGGAGGTCGCCTCAAATTCTGATTGGATTTTGATTTCCTTTTTGCTCATTAATTTTGCATTTTGTTAGTTGATAAAAATAAATTCTTAACCCTTCTATGTCTGAAAGCTTCTTACTTGGCACCATTTGTCCCACACCTGCCTAAAACTTTTGTACAGTGCTAGGTGTGTAATATAACATACATAAGTGCATATACCATATTTTTAGGACTATAAGATGCATTTTTTTTTTGTCCCCCTCGAATTTAGGGGCGTCTTATAGTCCGAATGCACTTAGACCGGCAGGAGTCTGGAGAAGAGCGATGCTGCCGGAAGCCGGCAGCAGGGTTTAAAAGGTTGAACCCCGCCGCCATCTTCCTACAGCATCGCCACACTCCAGCCTCTCACCCGCCGCCATCTTCCTACAGCATCGCTGCAGTCCAGCCTCTCACCCGCCGCCATCTTCCTACAGCATCGCTGCAGTCCAGCCTCTCACCCGCCGCCATCTTCCTACAGCATCGCTGCAGTCCAGCCTCTCACCCGCCGCCATCGTCCTACAGCATCGCTGCAGTCCAGCCTCTCACCCGCCGCCATCTTCCTACAGCATCGCTGCAGTCCAGCCTCTCACCCGCCGCCATCTTCCTACAGCATCGCTGCAGTCCAGCCTCTCACCCCCTTTTAGCCATTTTGCAAATACAGAAATAAAAAAGTTACACATAATTGGTATCGTCACGCCCATAAAAGTCAACTCTATTAAAATCTAACATAGTTTATCCCGTATGCTGAACACCGTAGAAGGGAAAAATTCCAAACGCCAAAATTGTGGTTTTTGGTCATTTCCTATTCGCATAAATAATGGAATAAAAAGTGATAAAAAAAAAAAAGTCGCATGTATCCCAAAATGGTATCAATAAAAACTACACTTCAGCTCACACTTTGTTTAAATTTTTTTGTCCTACTTTCCTGCTCTAAAACCTCGGTGCATCTTAGGGTATGTTCACACGGCTTATTGCGCTTAATAGGTGGCGAAATGCGCGCCGCAATTACGGCTCACTATGAGAGCTATGGATTTTGCATTGACTCCCCGCGCTTACGCGCCGCCAACAGTGCATGTCAATGGGGCCAGCCCCCCTTTGCTTTGGAGTTGCGCGCTGATCAGCATGTGGTTCCAAAACACATGTCGCATTGCGGCGCTTACTATACATGCGAATCCGCCCCGCAGTTACGCCGTGTGGCCAGGAGCGGGGGGCCGGCCCATAGAGAATCACTGCTAGCGGAGCGTATTCGCCGCTGGTAATTCACATGTCAATTATCTCCCCCCGCGGCGCATTCGCCGAGCAGGGAGAGGAGACGTAATCCATAGTTCTCTATGAGAACTGTGCATTACCGTAGTTACCAGGACGGATTCAGCCCGTAATTGGCGCACTCCGGCGCGTAAGTACAGACCGAATTACGTCCCGCAGATGGCCGTGTGAACATGGCCTTATAGTCTGAAAAATACGATGGTTCTCTGAACAACCATTGTCGGGGGCACCGGTCAGCAAGTCCTGCTGCCCAAACGATGGCATGAAGTGGCTGCAGGTTACCTGGTCCCTGTGGCTGGGACTGCATTTCAGGGTAAAACACCCAGTAAAGTTGGTCCAGGGAGAAGCCTGAGAGCGAGGAGTCGGATGTGCAGCTTCTGTCCCTCCCGTGTTTGCCTTTATGGAGGAAGTAGTCAGTGTAGCTGAGGGGGGCAGAGCAGCCACACAACCGACTCCTCTCCCCGTACTCAACCCAACTTCCTCAGGTGTTTTACACTGCAGGTTTTCAGGGTAAATCTCACATGGTTGGGACCAGGTAACCTGCGGATGACGGGCAGCGTGTCCTGCCTGACGGGTCCCTTTTCAGATATTTCTGTTTTATGTTTGAATGGAGGCATCAGACTCCTCACCGGTAGGTTTGTGTCTTTGAGGAGGAACAGGTGGCTTCTATAGAGAGGTGATAAATGTCATTGGTGAAATGCCTTTAACCCCTTAAGGACCCGGCGTTTTTTTTTTTTTGGGTGACACGTTCCTTTTTCCCTCCTCGCCTTCCCAAAGCCATTACCTTTTTTATTTTTCCACCTACATAGACATATTAGGGCTTTTATTTTGTGGGATAAGATGTACTTTCTAATGGTGTTATTCACTATACTATAGAATATACTGGGAAACCGCCAAAAAATTCCAAGTGGGAAAAATTGTGAAAAAAAAAACGTATTTTCACCATGTTTCCGGGTGTTTTGCTTTTACGGCGTTCAATCTTCGGTAAATATAATGTTATCTGTATTCTACAGGTTGTTATGCATCCAGCAATACCAAACATGTAGGGTTTCCTTTATGTTTTGGTACCGTAAAAAAAATTCCAAACATTTTCTATTTTTGAAATTTGCACCACAGCGCCATTTTGTGCGACCAATAACTTTTTTGTACTAACACCTACGGACGTCAGTGAGGGTGAATTTTTTGCGGGCTGAAGTGCACTTTTTATCGCTAGCCGTTTGGAATGCATGCAAATTTTTTGATCACTTTTATTCCATTTTTTGAGTGACATAAAATGACCAAAAAACGCGATTTTGGCGTTTGGAATTTTTTTCTTCTACGGTGTTCAGCGCACGGGATAAATGATGTTATATTTTTATAGATCGGACTTTTTCGGACGCGGCGATACCAAATATGTGTAAATTTTTTATTTTAATGATTTTATTTGTAAAATGGGGAAAGGGCGGTGATTTGAAATTTTAATACTTTTTTTTGTACTTTAAAACTTTTATTTTTTTCACTGTAACATTGAGTCCCCTTATGGTTGTTGACTGCCGGCTGTGCGGGGGGGTCGCCGAGCGATCCCCCCGCAAAGCCCTTTAGCGGCCCTGAGACGTACTTATATGTCCAGGGTCGTTAAGGGGTTAAAGGGAATCTGTCACCAATTTTTTTTTTTTTTTAACTAATTCAAACCAAATACTGATCCATATTCTTTTCTTCTTTGCTGTTTTTATCTTCTGATTGCAGATTTCTCAATTCTGTTGTCTGTATATGACTATGGGGGCGGCCATTTTGCCTGAGCTGCTTTTAACAGCATTTAGAGAGATGCTTTATATCCGCTTCATGTACATAGGAGCCTGTGAACTGGATCAGTCCCATTGACTTCTATAGGAGAGTTTTCTAGGCTCTGTGACCTGGGAAGAAGTCACTGTGCAGGGAGGAGGAGAGGGAGCTGTGACATCTCCTATTGTGACTGGTGGATCCTGTGTTATCTATACACATTGGTCTCACCTTTCAATGTATCCCTGCTTGTACTGATAATGAGGAGACACTGAAAATCTTTCTCTACAGAACAGGAAGTGTTAGACTATTATCAGGACTAGTTTCCAAAGTGAAAACTGCAGGATTTAAGGGTTTAGTTAAAAAAAAAAAAAAAAAAAAAAGTGATTAAAATTCAAAAACATAAA